>JAKKZM010000037.1:47961-65619 GCA_037576825.1 Pangasius krempfi | reverse complement strand
GCTCGCTTTGTGCACAGGGGCGTCGTCATGCTGGAGCAGGTTTGGGCCTCTGAGTTCCAGTGAAGGGAAACTGTAAAATTTAGTGACAGAAGATAGGAGTGATCTTGCTTTGTGTAAGAAAGGCCGTGCAGATTGATTGTGTGGATGAGGTTAATGTGAAGAATTACTGTGTCTCTGGTTGAAGTAGTGAATCACTTAGCTGTCCTTTTAGGAACTCTTATGACTGCTAGAAGTAAATCACAGTCCGGTTGATTCTGATAATTATATTTACCCACTTTTTATGGAAACATATTCTTCTACTCCTCTTTTTCCTCCTCGGAAAGAAAAGGTGTTTATGCAGAGATATTTATAAATATCACAGATATTTGAATGTAAATTTGAACATGATCATTCTTGCATTGGTTTGATGATTAAACTATTTATGATAAAAATAGTTTTCCCAGTGATTTGGCATTTTCCCCCACCAGGTCAACTGTGGACATGCTCCAGCTTGCGCTGTGGTGAGGAGAGGTTACCCAGGAGCCTTTGCTCTTGTGCTGCAGATTGTGATCAAAAAGGCGATTGCTGTACAAATTACTACAGCGTGTGTAAAGGTAAAGAGGTTATTCAGATACACCCAAGCTCTAATTTCACTTAAATGCATGCAGTTACCATTTACTCTAGTCAAAGCTCTTCTACTGTTAGTAGAAGATCTTTAGATCTTTTCATAGTCACCATGATACTTTATGGTGATCTCATTTGTAGTCATAAACTACTGGAATCACTACATAAAGTCTCGAATCTCGAAACATAGAGTCTCAAATGGCTCCTTGTTGCTTGTAGAATAAAGTTTTTCAGCATACTGTGTGTAGTGCACTGTATGACCAATATTTAGTTGTTGGGATTCAATGTGTAAATTGTCTCGTTTCAGTTAGTCTTTTATGAAGGGAGCTTGTCAGATTGGCAGCCTGACAAAAAGGCCAATCCTGTTTTTGTACTTTTGTGGGGTTTCGTAGGCTGAGATGAAGTAACATGGATGTAAGGGGACTTTGGACAGGCTGCAGTTTACATTGTACATTCCACAAAGTCATCAGTAAAAGTTGCTGACCCTAAGTGTAGGCCAAGGGTCATACATGGCAGATACCACGGACAGACTGATCCTAGCTACTTAATAACTAGTGTTAGTTGCTGAGTAAGGGGCAGGTACCTGTAGGCTTGAGGGCTTTTTCACATTCTTAGAACCTGGATGTTTTCAGATGAGGGTAGACATGTGGACATGCTTCTGTGCCATTATGGTGTCTGTTTCTGGGGGTTTTTTTGTTTGTTTTTTAAGTGCCACATCAGGCAGTTATTATTCAATAGTATCCAAGTTTTGATTGAATGTGGTCTGGTTTGAACATTGTACACTTATGTACATGGAGTAGTGTACACTCACCATCCACTTTATTAGGAACACATGTACACCTGCACATTTATGTAGTTCTCTAATGAGCCAATCATGTGGCAGCACAATGCATAAAATTCCACAGATGCAGGTCACGAGCTTCAGTTAATGTTCACATCAACATCAGAATGAAGAGAAAGTGTGATCTCTGTGACTTTAACCGTGGCATGGCTGTTGGTGCCAGATGGGCTGGTTTGAGTTTTTCAGAAACTGCTGATCTCCTGGGATTTTCACACACAACAGTCTCTAGAGTTTACACAGAGTGCTGCGGAAAACAAAAAACACTGAGTAAGTGATAGTTCTGTGGTTGGAAACTCCTTGTTGGTGAGAGAGATCAGAGGAGAATGGCCAGACTGGTTCGAGCTGCCAGGATATAGTAACTCAAATAATCACTCTTTACAACTGTGGTGAGCAGAAAAGCATCTCAACATGCACAACACATCAAAACCTGAGGTAGATGGGCTACAACAGCAGAAGACCACACCAGGTTCCATATAGAGGCTATATTGGGCACAGACTCACCCACACTGGACAGCTGAAGACTGGAAAAAGATGAGATGTTGTTTTCTAATCTTCAGCTCTCCAGTTTCAGTGAGTCTGTGCCCATGATAGCCTCAGATTCCTGTTCTTGGCTGACAGGAGTGGAACCTGGTGTGGTCTTCTGCCTGTTGTAGCTCATCCATATCAAGGTTTGATGTATTCTGCCACATGATTGAATGATTGGATAATTGAATAAATGAGCAGGTGTACAGATGTTCCTATTAAAGTGGACAGTGAGTGTATGTCAGACCTTTTGCTATTAAGGCACTTTTTACAAAAACCTCTGACTGATCATAAGGTTTCTTAGCTCATAGTATTGACCATTTTGTGCAGGAGAAAAGGCGTGGCTGGAAGACGAGTGTGATGATATCGAGACACCCCAGTGCCCTGAAAGGTATGATATACAGTCAGTAATCAGAGTTCATGCGCATGCTTGTAGAAATTTTGTGCACTTTGAAGCTATGCCCTAATTATTACTTTTACAGGTATAGTATTTGTAATGGGCATTTAAGGTAATTTCATGCTAGGTATGTAACTAGATATGTTAACACCTAGATATGCTTGCGTGCATGTATACACCATACTGAGATCTTCAACAAGAACTGACAGTGACACAGTATTCGTTATAAATACTTTAGACTCCATCCTGGAGCCGACTCGCTGAGTGCCTGTTGGGTACAAACAGGGGACCCTGACAGTTATCTGGTGTACATTGGACCAAGTTTCATTCATAACTTGCATTCTGTTTCACCCCTTCTAACTGCCAGAGAAGGTGTTTAAAACCTGAATAAAGTTGTTGATGAACGCCCCGTGGCTAACTGTAAAGATGACAGTGATGATTGCCATGCTAACACCAATACGAGGGGTGATGTTGACCTGACATACTGGTCACAGTAGAAAACATTCTACTGTTTGACCTCTGTAGGATGCTGCAAGATTAATTACCTGGTTCACAAATTTCGATGAAATAATCATAGGCATGAACTCTGGGTTTGGACTTGAGATCACTCTGGAATTGTTCCGCTTACGGCTAAGACATGCAGGTCTTGCCTTGGGCAGGAAGAAGGACATCCAAACCACTACTGAGAGTAACAGCGGGAACCAGAGTCTTGTTGGCCATTTTGGGGCCACAGGTAGAGCTCTCTCGAATGCTGACTTTCTGTGCAACAATTCTGTGGACCTTGACAATGTGTACATAACACACAACGCGCACACACACACACACACACACACACACACACACACACACACACACACACACACACACTTCTTGCTGACACAGAGGTAATTTGCTTGCAGTGAGGCTGACCATCAATAAGTCCAACTGAGGAGTTTCTGTGTAAGGCAGAGAGGGTTTTAGACCTTGTGTTGATTAATGTATCTGACCACAACTCTGTCGCCCAAACGGATCGGGATGTGGTCGAATCTTAGAGGTAGAAGGACCTGTCAAGTTAGGAAGGCCACCCTCAATTTCTGCGGGTTGATATGTTGCGTTCTGACATCAGACTGAGGCTCCATAAACCCCCATGACACCACACAAACCGGTGAGGGAGATGTCCGTGGTGACCGCCTCTCGGATGGGGAACCACTCTCAGGCATAATATTTTCATGAGAAAGGCTTGTCATTTTCAGCAGATCAGGGTCAATGGCCCTTTCACTGAGATGAAAACACGCAAGCCCACGCAAAGCACTGCCATGGCTGCAGCTGGATTGCGTTCTGCTGGTGAGTGATGTTTTCTGGGAGCTTTGCCAAATTACATTGAGAATGTTGGTGGACAGCAATTTTCAGGTCATTCCACGGATTTTCAGTTGGATTAATGTCTGGGCTTTGACTCGCCATTCCAAAACACAAACCTTCTTTTGTAAAGACATTCAGTTTGTAGTTTTTGCCTTTGGCTCATTGTCTTATTGGTGTCATGGTAGTGCCAAATGACTGAGAACTACACTACCCATCAGCCCCTGCATGTCACATGATCTGCCATGATTATTCCCACCTGTGTGTCGTTATACCTTGATTAGCACCACTATTTAAGTTCTGGGTTTTCAGCATCTCATTGGCTACGTTTACCTGCACATCAATATTACGATATTAATTGGAATTTGATGATATTCTAATCAGTATTGAGTCATGCATGTAAATGCTGCATTCAGATTAAGACAATATTTTCCGATTGCCGTCCCTGGAATATGCCTGTTTTAATTGGAATGTAAACACCTTATTCAGAAAATCCGCTGAAAGGAGATATATGCGCAGCTCAGCCTGCAAGGAATTGTGGGTGCTAACAGGTGCTTAGCTGTAGGCTCAGTATTTAGGAATGGCAACTCAGGCAAACTTACAACAACCAATCCACGTATAACCACGTATAATATTCTGATTCCTGTACACATATGAACATCGTATTTGGAATACGGCTGCAGCCCGGATATAGACCTTAAACGGAATTTGATGTGCATGTAAACGTAGCCATTGTCAAGCTTTTGTTGCTTGTCATGTGTAGCCTCTAATCTGTGTATGTGTTTTGCCTTGAGATTATAGTTCATGTTTAGCATTGTTATATTCACGTTGTTTGTGTTTTGTTTAAAAATACACTGCCTGCATTTGCATCCGCCTCCACGACCAATTCCTGACGGGTGAAACACATATTTTCATACAATTTTGGAAGAGTATTATGACTGTTTTTCTTGAAAAATTATGACCTTATTCTTGAAATCTTTTTTAAACAGTGGCCCTAAAACACCCTCATACATTCTGTCATATATTTCTTCTGTTAAAATCTTCACTTGAATAAAAACTTAAAATGTATTATTTATTGTAAATGTGACTGCACCAAAGATTAATTTGACAGACCATTATAATGGCTGTCCTGCTAGATTTAAAAGAAACCTTAGTTAAAGAATTTGTGTGATTTGATAGTTTCTTCTAAAACGAGCAGCGAACATGACTGCTTATGCAACTACAATAAGTCTTATGGTGAGTCTGCACATTACACAAGTTCCTGACCTGTTGTAGCATGACTGTGTTGCATCTATAGTGATTGGAAAAGCTGCTCAAAATGTGTGATTTCATTTCACACAGACTGGCTGTGTGGCTGCAGTGCTTCGGATGACTGTACCTGGTATTTGTTTCAAATGAAATTCTAGTTGGCTGACTGAAGTATCAAAAGCACTTGTAAAACACAGGTGTGAAAACATCTCGTCCTATTTTCTGCAACCGGCTGTGTTTCATGTTGTGATTTTCCATTAGGCGTGAGGTGTTCAGGTGTGTGTTGGATGTAGTTGGTATGTAATGTTAGGCATGACTCTGCGTTCTGTGACAGGCCTTTGTTGTGTTCATGTTTGTTACGGCCCTGCTAGGTTTTGGGCTCTGGCCTAGGGAAATAGTGCAGGGTTAGTAACATGAGCTGGAGATAGATGCTGAACAGCTGCGTTGGTGGGGAATGAAGGGACTTTGGAACTGGGGTACACTTACCATGTTTATTACAACGTACACAATTCACACAAGACTCTTTGTAAAACAGCTTTAACAAGTGGCTATGTGAATGACAACTAATGTAGGAGGTAGTCCCCTAGGCAGAGAACTAGATAGTACCAAAGGAAAGAACATAAGATGCGCTTCTACACCCTAACTGCCGAGATAACACTAGCTACTACACTACACTACCTTAAACCGCTACAAAAACACAAGGGGTGGTACCCGCCCACTTATCTAGTGTGTCTAGACAGAGGACTTCCTACATGAGGGTTATATATACAGTATGTGCGTGCACCAGCTGACCTGTTCGTCCTCCCTAGGGTTGTGACATGACAGCAAAGTGTAGCAGTGGGACAGACAATACAACACTAACATAGCAAACATGAACACAACAAGGGCAAACCGAACAACACAGCAGAAACCGTTAACACAGTAGCGCAAAGCAAAGCACAGACGCTTAGCACAGGAGTGTAGCAAAGCACACAAATGCAAACAGAGCACTAAGCCAATAAGGGGTGTGTGTGTGTGTGTGTGTGTGTGTGTGTGTGTGTGTGTGTGCGCGCGCGTGCACGCTACAGTAAACAACAGCCATTTGTAATGACAGCACTACATGTACTCCCGTATGAAGCAGGCATACTGGACTGGCAAAAGAGCAAACCTCTGGAGCGATAGCCTTTAAACCCGTGGATACTTTCTGCAAGTTCTTCTGAGTCACTGCTGACATTTTGTGTTTTACTGTTCAATTTCTGGCCCCACTGCTGCTTGTGTACACTTTGTGTACTCATTGTTGTTGTTGCTGCTGGTGCTAATGATGATGATGATAATAATAATAATAATAATAATAATAATAATAATAATAATAATAATAATAATAATAATAATAATAATATGTCTTAACAATAACAATAACAATGTCGTTCAACTGGGTCATTTGAATGAGATTTGAGGTTCTCTCTTGGTTCCTTTGTCCAGAGTTCCTTATGGCATATATGTTCAGTCAGTTTCTTCCTCAGAAAGATGTTGAGCTTCTCTTGAAAAATACATGAGCAAAAGCCTTGATGAGGTTTTTTTTAGCAGCTGCAAAGCAGCAACTAAAAGAAAGGAAAGACTCATTCCATGGCAGTGATGAGTCCTGACTCATGCGCCTTAGTGGCTTATTCAAAATGACTAAACCATTAATCAGTGTAAAATCTTTAGTCTGGAATGTTGTTATTCATTGTAGATATACTGCAGCAAATTGCAGTGATGTTCATTTTGTTTTGTCAGTTTTTCCAAACCACCACTAATTCTGATATCACTGGATGGCTTCAGAGCAGAGTACTTGAACCTTTATGAAGACCAGCTTCCAACCATCAGAAAGCTAAGTATGTGTTATTGATTAATTTATGTCTTATGAGTGGTTTTACAGAAGTCAATCTGGAAAGACTTCACTACCCCGGGGATCCCCTTTTAAAACTTTCTTCTTGTCTAAGCGTGTTTGCAACCGGAAGACCATTTATTGTTTTAAGGATATGAGAAGTTATTAGGAAAAACAGAGAAAAACATTTTACATTGCCTTTTCAGGAAAATGTGGAACTTCTACAAAATATATGCGTCCTGCTTATCCTACAAAAACGTTTCCCAATCATTACTCCATCGTAACAGTAAGTAGGGAGCATATGTGCATGTTGAGCAAAATCTACTGTTTTAAAAACTTATTCTATTTGGGCATGACATTAAATTTATATATAAATATATGTTATATATTTATGTAAGTAATATGTATGTGTGTGTGTGTATGTATATACATATATATTCATACATTAAATATATTCATGTATTTTTCACAGGGTCTGTATCCAGAGTCACATGGGATTGTGGACAATAAGATGTATGATATTAACCACAATGCCACCTTTAGTTTGAAAGGAACTGAGAAGTTTGAAGCTTTTTGGTACCGTGGTGAGCCAGTAAGTATGTGCAAACCAGTAACTACAGTAATATTTTGAGTTTAGTCATATGGAGGAACTTTAAAAGGTTTCCTTTAACGCTGGATTCAAAACAGTGGCTTAAATTACTTATAATTTCACAATCAATATTTGAAGAATCCTCTGGTGAGAAGACTTGTGGAAGGATTTTGCACCACTCTTCAAAACTGATGGACAGACGGATGAATATAAGGTCATTACTTGTATTTTTAGGCTTCTGGAACGTATGCTGAGTTCCAGAGAGCACTACATTAACCTGGTGTTTTTTCTGTGTTGATTGGGAAGTTTTTGGTCATTATGTTGTTGAAAGATTCATCTACAGCCTCTTAACCTCCTGGCAGAGGAACCAAGTTCAGTGAAAATGGTACAATTGTGCTTCCTTGTATGGAGGTTTTTTATCTGTCTCCTTTCTCTCTTATTTGCCTTAGCACAATAACCAGGTCGGCCCTGTACTGATAAAATGAAAATGCTGAAAGCTTTTGTTTCCACATGGTGTCACATTATTATGGCAGTTAATATACTGCAAACTAGTTCTAACAAGTTTATGTACTTCGGGCCATATTCAGAGGCAACGGGATTTGCTCCATATGCTCAGAACTAAGAATATGAAGAACAAAAATGTTGTGCTTCTGCACTATGTTTGAAAAGATATTGTGTTCAGTAAAACCAGGCAGCATTGGTTGGGCTCAAACTATTTCTAATTACTCGAAGGGGGCCATTAATTCTGGAATTGACTGTACAGAGTTGTGTAAATTGGGCCATTTAAGTGCATAAACTACACACATTTTTATTATAATGTAATATCGCGCAGGTCTTCCTTCCTGGGTTAAATGCAACACATTTCTCTGCACCATAGCTATATTTCCCTTCCTTTAAATGCAGGAATTGAAACTTTTCTAACAGGAAAGTCCTACCAGACAGAGAGAAAACTGAATATTACTACAAAACATGTGGCGCATGCAGGCGGCTTCATGCTAACAGATTAAATGATAAAACGTGTATCAATTAAACAGATAACTGCAATCTGCAGAAACCTTTGGATTTATAAGCAACCAGATGAGTATATAAGTTTAGTTCATTCATTCGTTCATTTATCCAGTAAGCACTTTGGATCTGGAGTCTATCTCAGGAACGTTGGGTACAAAGAGGAGGAAATGCGTCTCAGGGAACCATGCACACACACATTCACACACTCATGCATCTCCTTGTACTGATGTCCAAAAGCCTTCCTCCTTTGTGAGAATGCTGTTAACTAATTTAGTAGTGTAAACTATCATTACTTCATTGGCTCTGGAAATCTACAATTAAGTCATCTACTGCTAAAATGTAGTACAAACACCCCTCTCTTTTTGCCACCGCTGGCGCAGTTGGAATATTTCGCACGTCATTCAGGCCAGCTGTAACACGCATAGACGAGGAGGTGAACAGGATGCGTGTGTGTTCTCAGCTTGGTATTGATTTGGAGTAATCCATAAAACATTGTTCTTAAAACCTTGATAAAGACACAGTGTGTTACTTTCTGAAACACAATCACAGTTCAAATGGGGCAAAATAAAGGTTACAAATTGTGGCAGTGAAGGTGCTTCTCGGGAATCCAGCACAGCGTGATTACACACACAAGCTTTTATCTGAGCCTGTGCTGTGCACTATACTTCAGAAACTGACAAGAAAAGGGAAAAAAGCATAAATGCGACTTTAATCTGCTGAAATCTGGCTGCTTTCCACCTACTGTTTCATTTATCACACTACACATGAACACACACACACACACCAACACTCAGCTCACTGAGAGAGAGAGAGAGAGAGAGAGAGAGAGAGAGCTTGTGACTGTATGTATGGAGAGACTTCATAACAGGGGTTTAAAAGTGAAGCCAGACTGTCCCTGAGGCCCTCTAGTAGCCATGTGCGGTACAGTTTTTAACCCCGCCCGTTCCCATTGTTCCCCGCCCATTCCCATTGTTCCCCGCCCATTCCCATTGTTCCCCGCCCATTCCCAGTTAGTGAAAAGTGACTGAGCCAAACTTCTATCTATCTATAGTTACGATGGTAAAATCACTATACCTGCGAATGCCTCGATCCGCTATCTTAAGTTGCATTTCAAGTTATAGTTCTCAACATGCGCGCTACCCGCATGGAGCAGGGGCGTGTCCACTGTCTGACGCAAATTCAGTAAAGATTGCGACTTCCAGTCTGAGCGAAAAGGCTTTAACACCGCACACTGAAGGTCAGTTGTGCCTTGTCCAATTGTATATACAGTCATTGGGTGTGTCACATTAAATGGCTCGTTCCCCACACTCCCTCTGCAGAATCCCGTTAGACCACGCCCCCATATGCCACACAAATAAATATATATTATCCAGTTAATAAAAAGAGTCCAATACTACAAGCTACGTGGTAAAATAAACATAACTACTCTACAGATGGATCCATGACTTATGCGACACTATAACAGTGAACTAGTGAATTAATAGAATAAAAAGCGTGGTCTCATTAGCAGTTAGTAACCTCTTCAGCTCTCGCGCATGTTTTAAACCTTCAGGCAAGAAGCAGCTATGGATTATAAGTACGTTTTGAAAATGGAATATGGTGTTTATCTGTGGTACACTGATATTTGCTTGATAAAATAGTTGTTAAAAGTTAATGTTAAAAGTTTTACACTTAAGAGATTCCTCTGTTACACTTTAAACAGTATCAACTTTTTTTTTCCCCAGTAAACGGTTATTCCGTGTGTTAACTGCAGAGAAGCTGGACATTTCATGCCATCACGTGCACTTTATCTTATTAAACTCTCTTCAGGTGTGGCTCACTGCCATGAACAACCACCTTAGATCTGGGACATTCTTCTGGCCTGGATCAGATGTCGCTATTAAAGGACAGTTTCCAAATTTGTATAAAAAGTATAATGGGTAAGTTTTAATTATTAATCATCGCTTTTGTGTTTTATTGAATATACACTGCACGTCAGAAGTTTGTGGACACCTGTCTCATTACGTCCTGTTTTAATTAATAAGCTTTGTCTTCTTCAGTTTGCAGTAGATTAAAATATTAGGGAATAACTTGGAGTATTTTGAGAAAATCAGCATTTAAATATTATTCTTATATTTAAATATTATAATATTATATTAAATATTATTTAAATATTTGTAACAATAGCTAAAACTATACATCCATAAAAAATAATATTCATAGGTATAACTACTGCGTACATTTTCTTCATGCAGCAACAGTGACATACGGTTGAATGCAAAAGTTTGGGCACCCCGGCCAAATTACATATTTTGTGATTTTGTGATTTTTTTTTTAAGTGAAAAGAAGTAAACACAACCTCAGCAGCAAACTATAGCGCATCTTATTTTTGATGACCTAAAAAAAAATAATAATAAAAAAATAGTAATTGTAATATGTGAAAGGTTTGGACCCATTACTGAGTCTGTACTTAGCGATGACTGTATATATGAGTGACAACATGGTGCCGTTTTGAAGCAAAAATATACTACATTTTCCATCTGTGTGTGCAGTGTTCCTGTGCCACCGGCTACCACACAACTCCAAACCACATTAGATCCAACCCCATGTTTAGCAGTTGGCAAGATGTTCTTTCCTCAAATGCTGCTTCTTTTTTCTCCAAACAAAGTTCTTCCTTTTTTTCCTTCTGATGACTCTTCCATGCAGATCAACGCTGCACACTAGAATGGTGCACCACCACCCCAGTGTCAGCTGAAACTTCCTGCTTGTCCTAAATGTCATACAGGCGTTTTGCTTTGCCTTTCTGCCCAGCATACGGGCAGTTCTATCGGAGAGATTTCTTGCTCTTCCAGATCTTGCCTTGACTTTCACACTTCCTCTTAAATCCCTTTTCTTAAAGACATTTCAAACAGAGGAACTTGTGAGTTGAAAGCGCTTTGATATCTTTTTATAGCCTTCTTCTGTTTTGTCCACATTTTCGTATCCTCAATCTGTTGCTTAGAGGAGCCCGTTGTTGTTGAGTGTTAGCACAAGGTTTGAAGAGTCAGAGAATTTATTTCTCTCTGGACTTGTTGTTCTTAATAACTCTTGATCTGCCTGATGAGTCCTATTGAGTTAATTAAGTCCTGAGACTTTACAACTGGAAGGGTGCCCAAACTTTTGCATGGGCCTCATTTAGTATTTTTTTTAAATATTTTTAAGTTTATCAAAAATAAAGTAACTGTCCATTTAACAATGGATGTTGTCACAAAGCAGCTTTACAGAAATCCGGATATGGATCTGGATTTAGATCATTAATTAGCAGGTCAGAGACGACATGAGGAAGGAACCCTGAGAGGAACCAGACTCAGAAGGACCTCCATCCTCACTGCGTGACGCGGATAGCACCACTGAGTCATTACGCTTTCACTGCTATATATAATATATATAATATATATATATAATCAGACCAGGATAACGAACTTCACTACAAGCATCAAAGCCTTTTTTTTTTTTTTTAATTTCAGCTGAGTTTTTTAACTTTACTTTAAGATGTTTATTTTTTTAAAAACAGTTTTACAACAAACAGTGCTCATCAGGTATCATTAGGTCTTGTTGGTGCCTTTGTAGAATAGGAACCAAGCAGAACACAACTGGAGCCATTGGTACTGAAATAGTTATTTTCACATATAAACACAATACTGAAATTCGCAATAGTGAAATAGTGTTGAAAAACTTTACAGACATTTAAGATAAGCGAGATGTTCCCGACTCTTAACAGGCAGTTTAAAAGTTTAAATACAACATACACTGCAAAGATATAATTTTCTTTACTTTATTGCTGCAACAGGAGTGTTCCTTTTGAAAAGCGAGTGATGACAATTTTTGAATGGTTGAATTTGCCACAGAGTGAAAGGTATTTGGATGTTTTTTCATGAACAGAGAATAACACATGCTCTTTACAAAATACTAATTCCACAAGTCCAGAAGCTGGACATATTGTTAAACCTGTAAATGAATAAATATGACTGGAAATTATAAATATACTGTGTATATATAGCGCGTGAGTGTGTGCGTGTGCGTGCGTGCGTGTGCGTGAGTGTGCGTGAGTGTGCGTGAGTGTGCGTGAGTGCGCGCGTGTGTGCGCGTGTGCGTGAGTGCGTGCGTGCGTGTGCGTGAGTGCGTGTGCGTGAGTGCGTGAGTGTGTGTGCGTGTGTGTGTGTGCGCGTGCGTGTGCGTGAGTGTGTGCGTGCGCGTGCGTGTGCGCGTGCGTGTGCGCGTGCGTGTGCGTGAGTGTGTGCGTGTGTGTGTGTGCGCGTGCGTGTGTGTGTGTGCGCGTGCGTGTGTGTGTGTGCGCTTGCGTGTGTGTGGCAGCCTGGGAACGCCCCTTCACATGATAAAATTTTGACACTTTCTGTTCTCTATAGCTCTGAAAACCAGAGTTTCCTGAACTGAAGTGTGTCTTTAGCGCGCGTCTCCACCGCAGGTTAAGTTCTAACATTCTTCACCCAAACAGAAAGGAAAAGGAAGAAAACTGCGTTTAACGGCTGGTGCATCGCAGACATTTTTACAGCTGCTATCTGTTTACAGACTGATGTAATTCGACGGATGTTCCTTTTTGCATGTAGTTATCCAGAAACCTGATAAAAGCCTGACGTACACTGTCTAAGGGAAATTACAATTAGCTTGTGAAACAGTTTTATTCAGACTGACTTTTTTTTTTTAATGAAAGTATTTGTTAAACTGGCTTCCTACGCCGCATGATCTCTGCAGGCTGATCAGCTCTTCCTTCACAGCCGCGTCCGAGGGCTTTTCCCAGACCGCCACACACAGCCACTTCCTTACCTAAAATGCATGAAAGAGAAATGACAAAACACACTCTTTTTTAATGTAAAATTTTTATTATTATATAACAGTTCATGCTTTAAAAAATTTTAGTTATCAAGGAATTTGTACATGGTTAAAATATAATTACTTGAATGGGAACTGAATGTAGTAAAGCATTTATTCTCTGCTTCTTTAGGCCAGACTTTTACACTTTATATTTGGAAGAGCCTGATAGAGCTGGACATAAATATGGACCACTGAGCACAGAGGTATGCTTCCCTCGGGTATTATTACTGTTATTATTATTATTATTAACTACACGATGGAATACTGGCCAGAGAGCGTTAACTTTCTGAAAAACAAAAGTGATTAGATTTCACCCCAACTAGTCCTACAGTCCTGCTGTTTGCTCATATAGATGTAGTCTGCTAGTTTAACTAGCAATCCTAGCAGTTCAGAATACAGAGACTGGTGTGCAGTTAGGCTGTATGTGCTGAGAAAGCACAAGTAAGGCTTTCTGTAATATATAAAATAGCTGAAACTCTAAGAAGGAGCTTGTGTGCAGCTTGTATCTGTTTTGTTCTTTGTTTTATGGAAACAGGAAATGAATCCTTCGATATTAATGTAAGATTAAAATGTCTCTTACACTTTAAGGCTATGTTACCCAACACTGCATATTTCCTGGTGGAAAAGGAGGTGATGTAATGTGGTCTCAGATCTGGCAGCCTCAGTCAGGTCACCTGTACCTGTGGGTCTGATCACTCAGACAAACACTTGTGAACACAGCAGCTCCTAGCACACAGGACTTGTGTCCTTATGTAAAAACTTTTGCCTGAATTCAGTGGCTAGATAGCAGTGATCTATGCTAGTTGTATGCGGCAGCCATCGCCGTGCGCCGTGGCACCGCGGAGGGCATCATCTCTGCACCACGCGTCACAGTGGGCATTGTTGGAAGGTCTCGGCACGTGTTAGCACGCACGCAAGACGCTATTCAGGCCATTCTCATGGCTTCTGGTGGTTATCTGTGGTCCACAGAACCCCAGGTACATACACAACTATCGTTTTTGTGGGTTTTTTCTCATTCTTTGTAAGAACAGCAGAGACCATAAGTGCATACACTTAGTGGCAGTGTGAACATATTTTATTTCTTTAAAATTAGTTTGTTTTGTTTAGTGTGTGTGTGTGTGTGTGTGTGTGTGTGTGATTATTATAGCGATAAGAAATAGTAGGTCCTTAATTGATATTTTCTACCATTTGGTTTTCTCTTAATTAATTAATTTATGTTAGGAGTGCCATGACTTTATGGAGGGTATTTTAATGCCAAAAAATCACATTAGATAAATAAATTAATTAACTTTTTGTCCACTAATTAGAGCTTAGCCGTTTGAGACAGATTAGATTCATTATAATAATATTCCACATTTCTTGCTCGAAAAGGAAAGCTGCAAACGTTAAACAGTGCACTGTAAAAATGCTGGAATTTTTTTTCTACACAAAAGCTAGGAAAAAAGCAGATTGGATCGTATTAATGGGTGAAGTGTTCAGTAGTTTCTGTGTAACCCAGAGGCTGGTTTAATAAATGATTTAGTCTCAGCGTCATGAGAGACAGTGTAGTCGCTGCCACCCCTCACCCTCTCCTCCATCACCATCGGGTGTGTCTACACACACCGGGGTCAGGGCTGGATCCTGGGCCACCAGACTGCTGTGGTTGCTGTTCTGCCAGTTTACATATCAGAAGCATGGCATCATGTCAATATGAGACCTAATGGTTAATGTTAGGTGCATGATATTAAGATGAAATGTTTAAAATTGAGTCCAAAATTTAGCTCAAAACAAGAAAGTACAAAACATTTCAAAAAAGGTACCAGAATTGGCGAGTTTCAGCCAGACACATCGGATGCTTCTGTGGAACAGACTGTTGGAACAAGTTTTTGGCAGTTCCACTGATACCTTCCTGAGAATTTCTCTGCTTCAGCATTTTAACTTGTACACATTTTTTTCACTACTAATAATTTCTGCACTCTTGCTTATAACCTGTATCAGCTCCTGTATTTTTTTTCTCTCTCCTTTTTCACTTGCCTCTAAAAGAGAACATTTTTGCTTAAAGAGAGCAAATGGAGCCTATTCTCATCGGATCTGCTCGAAATCCTCATCACACAGTGACACCAAATGTAAGTAACACCTGCAGTATTTCAGCATCGCCAACCTTGAGCTTATTCAGTGTGTTGAGTGATGATTAGCTGAAGATGTTTTACTCCTCCTCTGTCATTAGTAATAGTTTTATGTTTGAGAAATGTGGACTAATAGGCATTCTGACCTGAAAGGAGCTTGTGGTGATAGAGGTGCTCAGCCAGACCTTAGAGATTCAGTAGAGGAAGGTCTGGAGGCCTTAGGCAGAGATACTGAGCCCTAACAGGGGGATAAAAGAACATCAACTCAATGGCGTAGTCGCAAAGCTAAAACTAACGCTAAAGCTCATCCATGGGAGCAGCACTCGTCTGCTGTCTGTTCCACAAACTCGACACAAACCAAAATCCAGAAATTCTCAGGAAGTTTGTTCTTGTCCAAATACCACCAGCACTATAAGATCACTATTATTCTTATTTTTCTTCTCCCCTCTTTTTCTGACTTCTCTGTACACTTTCTTTTCTTTGCTTCTCTTCTCACATGAATTTTAAAAAAGGATGGAATGATGATTTAATAGAATGACAAGTAAAATAAATCTGAATTCCATCAAAGAAAGAAAGAAAGAAAATGACAGTTACAGAGCCCTCCTCCACTCATCATTCACACCATCACACCGCTGTTATCCTCCTGTCTGCACACAAACAGAGACTCAGGCAGGATAAACCAGGTTCCCGTACAGTTTACCAACAGAATTAAGACTCTATCAGCATAGTCTCAGATTGCTGTAAAACTGCAGTTACAGTGTACATCAGTAAATATACCGATAATGTTGTTCTAAAAATCACCATCAAAAAAAGGCTGCTGCTTACCAGCTGGCCTACAAGAAGGTTAGACATGACCTCCAGAAAACCATCAGAAAGAGATTACTGGGACAAGGTAGAATCTAACTACAATGGGTCAGAACTCATACGTATGTGGAGTGACCCGCTCTCAGTAACAGACTACAAAGGAAGGGAAAAAAACAGTGATGCAGGCATGTCCACCTCACTAGCAGACGAGCGGGTGATCGCTTTGAGGTGAATAATAAATACCCAGCTGTAAGACTTCCTGTGGACCAGAGCAGCTTCGTGTGAGTCCTGATTGTGCCTGATGTGGCCAACTCTTTCAAAGCAGCAGATCTTCACAAGGCACCAGGACCAGGACAGGTCCTCAGAGCCTGCGCCACTCAGTTAGTGGAGATATTCAGACATCTACAATCTGTCCCTAAGTCTATCAGCCATTCAGGAGGACTACCTTCAGTGCAGTTCCCAAGACTGATTGACTACCGCTCTGTCTGACCTCCACTCATGAAGTGCTTCGAGCGGCACATCCCTATCTACAGCCATGGACCCTCTCCAGGTTGCATATTGCTCCAACAGACCTATGGACAATGCCATTGCTCTTATGATGCACACTGCTCTCACACACCTAGAGAAAAAGAACACCTACAGTGGACATAAAAAATCTACACACACTTTTGTGTAAGAGAGTCATTTTTATTGATATTATCTTGATATTTTTAAGTTTGAGATGTCAGTCCTGTTCATTACAGTTTCAGTGACTGGCAGTTGGTTATGAGGCTCCACCCCTTTGAGAGATCTCCAAATCATCATATGCAGAAGCCATCCAGGCAGGACAAGCGAAGCGTCCCATACATGTTGAGATGTTTGGGGTTTTTTTAATGCAAAACTTATGCACCTAGATTATTGTAAGTGTTTTCCAGATATCTGGGAAAGTGAGAGATGATCTCCAGTTGGGATCAAAGTCCCAACTCGTCTATTTTCGCCACTGCCATTGCCAGAGCAACAGGATCTGCCTCCCTCCACTGTTTGAGGAGGTTATGTGGGTATATTTGCTCTGCATTTTTCCTTTAAAACCTCTTGGTCAACTTCTCCTGTAATGCCTCTTATAGAGCTGTTGCTGCTTTTCCTGAGCCATGTGTGGAGCTTTGCTCGCAGGTCCAGGATGTACTAAAAAAATTTTTTACTGGGTTGTGGACTGTCCTCTCAGTTTTCTGTAATCACATTTTATCCATATAATAATTTAAATGGTGAAACCCCAGTGAAGGTCTGGGGAACCTCCCGGACTGCAAATAACAGGGCTTCCAACCATTTATCCCAATTTCAGCTACCCTTGTGTACAAACAGCTCAGATCAGTGCTTTGGGATATCTTGCCACATAGTCCACGAGAAGTAATACAATGCAGTATCATTCATTCATTTCTAGCATTTGGCAGATGCTCTTATCCAGAGCGACTTACATTTATCTTATTTATACAACTGAGCAGTTGAGGGTTAAGGGCCTTGCTTAAGGGCCCA
>JAKKZM010000037.1:20504-47861 GCA_037576825.1 Pangasius krempfi | reverse complement strand
ACTTTTGTGTAAGAGAGTCATTTTTATTGATATTATCTTGATATTTTTAAGTTTGAGATGTCAGTCCTGTTCATTACCGTTTCACTGCCCACAGTGGTATTGGTATTGGTATATTGGTACCAATATTCTCATGCTGACCAGACTGACATACTCCACCACAAAGCATGGCCAGTAAAAGCATGTCATTAACAGGGCTAGTATGTCTGCTCCGGATTGGGGGAGGGCTGCAGCCCCAGCACACATGCCTGGACCCTGTTCCAGCTCACAGAGCCACAGACTGCCGCAGTCTGTTTTGAGGTGGCACCAGGGTGGGAGAAGTTCTGGAGATGGGCAGGAGGGTCACCATGTCCCTGGGTCCACGCGTGTGGACATGTGACGCTCTGCCAGTTGGATGGCTTCGGTCAGTGAGTCGGGTTCACAGCTTGTTAATATACTGAAAGCTAACGAATAAGCAACAGGTGTGGCACGTTGCTTTCCCTCATACTCCGGCTACAGACTCCCGTTAAACCACGCCCTCACCTGCCTCAACGAGATTAGATTCCAGACAACATTGAAAATGCTTAATTTTTATGTTATTGTTTATATGTTAAATAGCAATGTCATTGCAGCACAGTTATTAAATATATGACACTGCTTAAACAGAAATTGTTGAATTATTTCACAATGCCTCATGTGCTGGAGCTGATATTTCAGTTGTGTATTAACACCTTTAGCATGCCAACATAGTAATAGTATCACCTATTGGTAAGAAGGTTCGCAGTGGTGTGCATGACTGGGACTCCTGTCCTGCTTTTTGTGCTCTTTGACTGAATGACAGTGCAGAGTTGTCCAAGAGTTGTGTGTGCAGTTAAGATTGATCTGTTGTGTTGATCCGCTTCAAATGAACAGCAGTGCACCTCCATTTACAAGTGTTTGTTTTTGTGCATATGTAATCTGCTGTGAATCAGTTCCTGGTCATGCAGTTCAGTCGAATTTATACCTTGTGGTGGTCTTGTTTAATGGCCCCTGTTTTCACCATTAAAAGCAAAAGTACTTGTGAAAAAAGGAAATAAAAGAGTTGTTGCTGAGTCTTACAGGAAGGCACAAATGCAGGATAAAGAGCGATTTTCACTGGTTAAGAGTTGGTTCAACCTGAGAAAGAGAGCAAACAATGGCTCGCAGGTACTTTTTATGATGATCAGTGTTGCGTCCATCCATGTCACTGTTACAGTACTGTAACATGCTAACTACACCGACACCCAGTATCTCTGCCCTAATGGCGTTTAGCAAACAAGAGCCTGTGTTTTCATTCCATTTCCCAAAAGTTTTACGTCCACAACTGACATGAAAATGATTTTAAAAACCGGCATGCTGGGTATGCACACTGCGCTGAGGAAAGGGAATATGTGGTCAGTCAGATTTAAGAGAAAATATTGTGTATAGTTTGCATAAAAATATTTAGTTTCTCCTCAAGACATGATTTCATTGCTTATACTAAATTTAATTTAAACACATCTAATCCACTCTTTACTAGTTTAAATTATGTACACTGAGTGTGGTTAATTTACAACGTAGTATTAACTGGATCCAATTACGTTATAAAGTCTCACGAGGATGTCGGTGCTGACAGGAAGGAATGCCGACAGTATTAAATTAACTTGATTAAATCATGAGTGGTACGATAGTGTGGTGTGTGATGTCACTGCCTCACAGGTCTTGGGTTCGATCCTCAGCTTGGGTGACAGCACAGAGTTTGATTTTATTCCAGGGTTATGAAAATACATGATCAAATTCTACCGGCTGTACGAACACAAACTGTGTTAATGCAGTTCAGTTCATTCACATGGAACCAATGAATTAAGTAAATTGAACTTTTTTCTCGGTGTGGGTGTCTGGCCCATAACCTTTACACCATTTCCAGCATTTTGTTTTGAAAATATGAGCTTAAAGCAGGCTTTCGTGCATGTCCTAGTCTCACTTGTGTACTTTATAATGTAGTCAAACATGAAGTCAAATTGATTAACACAGAAAACATAACGATAATTTGGGCCATCTTGGATTTGTGGAGATCATATAACAATCAGTATGTCTGCATTTTTAAAGGCCACGTTTTCCCTTATTGATAAACTGCATTTTTTAAATTATCCATTTTGGTGAGCAGATTCAAAACAATTCATTTCAATAATCAAAAACAACATTTTAGTGTGAATGGAAAGACAAAACAGATGAGAGAAGATTTCCAAACATTCCAAACATTTCCAAACGTACCCATATTAATGTGGACTACATCCTTGTCTATAAGATACTCAACTGATATTCAGCAGACTCTTTAAATGTCATATGCCAGTGTGGTAAAGTGTTTTTTTATAAGAATATTTTGGTTATAACTTTGTGTTTTAGGTGAATGAAGCTCTGTTGAAAGTTGACGGGATTATGAAATTGGTAATGGATGGTCTCAAGCAGCGAAAACTCCATAAATGTGTCAACCTGGTTCTTCTGTCAGATCATGGTAATTATGCTGTGTTGATTATGCCTTCTTTACTGATCATACTGTCAACCTACTGGCACTGGTATACATGTACTTTATTTGGTTTATCTATTTTACAGCTGTTTGGCATCTATGCTAATTATAAGCCGCTGTGGAAAAACACTGTGTATGTTCTTCCACCTCTTATTGGCTGTTTCCATGAGCAATACATAAAGCATAACTGAGTGGGCTTTTTATAATGCCCAAGAACAAACTGCCAGGATAATAGTTGATGTATGTTCAACCATGGAAGAAAGAATTTTAAACAACCTCTTAGGAGGAAAAATCCACTACTTTCACTGACATGAACAAATGTCTGAACTTTGGTTAAGAGTTTCCTACATTACCCACAATGTAATTCGACTACCTGCTGAAAGTGGTGCCAGTGGGAATTAGCTCTCATTTTAACTCTATCTAAAGAGGCTGATGCATGCTGTTAAGTCAGGTGACGTGACTCAGTGGCTGGTTCATCCTCTGTCACCTGGACATGGCCACAGACATGTTGTTCTCGTGCTCCTCAGTCGAGCACCAACAGGTTCAGCAGCTCAGGAGGCCTCTGCTGAATGATGTGAGCTATAGTAGGTGAGTTCAGGTTTAAAATGAGTGAGCTGGATCTGATGTCAATCTATGCATCTGCTCTGAGAGATCTTTGAAGTGTTTCTTGGGGTTTTTTGCAGCTAGCAGCCTGATCAGCAGTAGGCACACAGCTGGTGGCCGTCCTCAGGCATGGCTGTACAAGTGTATGTCCAGGTGATTCAGGCTGAATGCAGTGCAGTCCACTAAGTTTCCAAAGCCTCCCGGCATGTTCCTGCTACCTTTGGCTCACAGGCCTGTAGCTAGTTTCGGAGTCGATACTGACTCTGGAGTTTGGTGGGCGAGAGTGAATGGAAGGACACACATTCTCAGGCTCTGTGAATACTAACAGCACTGGCTAATTGAAGGCCCGCTAGTCAGCAGAGACTGGCTAAGGCACGCGTGCTGTGCAGCAGACAGGTTAAGCCCTACTTTAACACTCTCAGTATTGTCTTTGCATTGTGGAACAGTGTCTGTGTCCAGTCCAGTCCAGGCGGCTACCATTCTGAGGCTGGCTACCACACCGTACAGCCTTCTCACGGAGCATGCGAGCTCGTAGAACTTAGGCTTCTGTGATATAAGGGTGTAATCTCTCCTATACGATCTTACACTGCCATGATACAGAGTGATGCTTCAATCATATTATATTAATAATTGTGCAAGTTTGCAGTTTAACTCTTGACTTTACTCTTTTTAATTGGAAAAATGCCTGAGATTCCACTCTCGGTTTATTTATTATGCAAAGAGCCATCCTTAAAATAGCAAAACATCTTATTCCAGTCTCTCTGTGCTTTTTATGTTGTTGCTGTGACACATAGGAATGGAGGAAGCTTCATGTGAAAAAGCTGTTTATGTGTCATCGTACCTGGACAACACTGATGACTTCATAGTCATCCAGGGCCCTGCTGCACGCGTCCGACCCAAACGCCTTCCGGAAGACTTTTTCACTTGTAAGTCCTGTAACACACACGTGTGTAAAATGTACCTTAAGTTGGCGTTGTTGCACGTTTGCTGTGTGTTTGTGCGTTAGTGGACTTTTATTTTTAGCATGGCTGTACAATAATTTTCTTTGGGTTTTTTTTCTCTGTTTTGTCCTGACAGTCAAGTATGAAGAGCTGGTGAAGAATCTGTCGGTATGAATTTTCTTATTATGGACATTTAACACTGTTAATAGTCTGAACTTTTACTTTTCCCCTTTCTAAGTTAATTCATCTTTTTATTCTTTCTTTATCAACTACATGTGTTTGAAGTGCAGAGCTCCTGATCAGCCGATGAAGCCTTATCTAAAAGAGCACCTTCCTAAACGACTCCATTTTGCTAACAATGTCCGTATAGAAAGAGCGCATCTCTACATGAAATCCCAGTGGCAAGCGGCCCTGTAAGTATTCACTTTTTTTTTAACTGTTGATTTATTTTCTTTTTAATTCAGTTTAATGCTCTTATTCATGGCAGCGCATTTAGACAGAAGCAATTTTTTTTAAATGCACCTGGGGGAAAAAAGGTGTACACTCTAGACAAGATGTAACGCTAACTCTTAAACTCTGAACTAACTCTGCTAAGTATTACACTGTTACACTGATAATCTGATAAACCCATAATCCCTCCTGACTCGCTCCATGCTATCAGCAGAACTGAAATGCTTGCCAGAGGTTTACTGAAACATGTCTAGCATTATTTAAATCTGCTCAAAACATTAATCATACATTAGTCACCTCTCTCTCTCTCTCTCTCTCTCTCTCTCTCTCTCCCTTAAGAAGAACTACCAAGTACTTCAGGAATAAGTTTATAGTTTATAGTAAAACTATAAGAATACAAGGAAAAAACCCAAGAAAACGCAAAAGTAGTAAAATAAAATGTAGAAAACTTGCTTGTGTATGCAGTGTGTGTGTTTGTGGGGGAATCACATATAGCAAATTATAAAAGCACATTCTGTAAATGCTGAAATTTCCTGAACTTAATACTGTTGAAAATTACCACATTGTTCACCACGACAAAAATGATACTTAGCATTAATTATGAATGTTAATTATAAATGCAATGAGCAGCTTTATTTCGCATGGTCTCCCTGACCCAGATTTCTGATTGTATTGTTCTGACCAGTCCAGTTCCAAATTACTGCCACATCATCTACGACAGAGTAAAATGCCAAAAACACACAAACATTTCTGATGCACTTGAATCAGAACTTTAGCTGCACAGCTCGCATGTTTAACTTGCAGATTTATACATATACTTTTGCTATCCTGAATTAGTGTATTTTAAAACTAACAGAAATTTTATCCAGTTTGACCAATATCAGGTTATACTCTGTAAATCCCTGCCTGAACCTGTATGTTCTGATGGAAAACATGGCGAAAAAGCACGCGCCGGGCCCTGAGCGTCGGTCGGATGGGCGCTGGCCACTGGGGCGCTAATTGCTGAAAATGCTTGGACCCCGATTATTGCTGCTTGTGGCTATATTTTAAGCTTAATTTTACAACACTTCTCAAAACAATAAAAGACGACTTATAATGCTGGACTGCAGTACCAATATGGATTATTGGATTGTATTGGAGCAAAGAAAATATAATATTACCCAGAATCAGCTATTTATTTAGGGGCCAAGCACCGAAAGTGCATATGCTCCCTATTGTTATTCTACTTCTTCTATCTTTCTCTTTCTTGTTCACCCCTCGTACACACGCCGGACCGCATGTCCACTATATGGAGCTCTCTGCGTAGCAGCTTGTGAAGACGGTTCGAGCTGCAGGTAACCTGTCATTCTCTGTTGCTGCAGAGTATTTTTTTTTTTTTCTACATTGCATTTTTCTGGTTTAATGCTGTGGAACTTCATCCATGCCATCCAGAAACTTCATGGTTTTTTTTCATTATCATTGCTAGACATATTAGCTTACATTCATCATGCTGTTCACTAGTTAGCTCCATGAACTTGCTCTGTGTTGTTGCTTAGTAGTGGCACTCACCTCTCATTCTCCTCATCAGGTCTCCTCCGAGTATTCACATTGCCCACCTTCCTGCCATCCAGCAGGTGTCTGACTACATGCTGTCAGTGTGATTGAGTGGGTCTCCCTCATGATACCACATGCTTTCACCATCCTGCTGATAAATCCATCATGGTCTGACCAGCTGCTGAAACACAGAATCAGCTGGTCATATGGATGGACCATGTTTGCCAGCTGCCCTCCTTATAGTCCAGTGACTAGTGAACATGGTTAGACTAGCCACAGTAATAGTGGGACTGTTTTCAGTGATTCATTGCAAAGAGCCGACTCTTCAAGCTCCCAGATGGCTTAGTCTCTTTCTAATGGTGGAATCATGAACACTGACTTTATCTGAGGCGAGTGAGGCCTGCAGATCCTTAGATGTTCACCTGGGTTCTTTTGTGACTTCTTGGATGAGTTGTAGATGTGCTCCTGGAGGAATTGTGTTAGGACACTCTCCATATGGAGATAATTGCTCTTGTGGTTCGCTGTGGTTCCCAGAAATGCTTTGTAACTCTTTCCCATCTGATATAGTTCAACTTTCTCATCTCCTCTGGAATTTCTTTTAATCACAGTATAGTGTGCTGCTTGTTACATTGCTTTTATTTAAGCGATGTTTAGTTTCAACAGGACTGGCAGTGATCAGGCTTGATGTCAGGTTGTGTCTAGTCTAATTGAACACAATTTTTTTTTTTTTTTTTAATAAATGGTTTATTGAGTAACTGAGGGGGCAATTACTTTTTCACCCAGGGCCAGTTGGTGTTGTATAACCGTAGAGACGTGCGGGTCTGTGCTCCTGTTGTCTGACAAGAATGAAAAATTAATGTCACTTCCAGTGGCCTGTTAAGAGCTCCTTTTAGCCTTAAGTTTCTTTGTAAATATTCAACAGCTATCAGAGGACATTCCTATAAAAGAAGGAGTCAGCTCTGGTGATTCTCCACATTTCAGTGAAACTGCATTAATCATTATTGTCTTTGTGTCCCTGTTTTTCTCCAGCAAGCCAAATGAAATCAAGTACTGCAGTGGTGGGTTCCACGGTTCAGATAATGTCTTCACAAACATGCAGGTCAGTGTAATATGTCCTATTTAGTAAATAATGAGTGATAACACTTTATCGTGTATAGTGACAGTTCCTGCATCTGGTCTGTTTTTAAGTAAGATGAAGGACATGAATGGACTCTCGCACTCGGTCTTGGCTTCAAATAAGATACCAAGACAGATGTCAAGGACTTGCAGCTGCAATATATTACTAAGAGTCTTTCCTTAGAAAAGCAGAACATGTAAATCAAAGAAGTTTAATTTATGTTCTCTGACTTCACTGAATATTTCAAGAATGGCTCAATAGCAGGTCGCTGCATGTGACTTAAGTGTCTGTGAGCATCAAAGAAGGTAGATGATGTGCATCTAAGAGTAATTATCTCGTTTTAACATTGCTTTAGCCAGGGAATCAAAAAACACAGACTTGTAGTGTAACGTAGAGAAATCATTATGCACTTAATTCATTTTTGCATCTGCCTAAGAGGGGCTTTTTCTGTAAGAATTAACCTTATTAAAGAAGAGTGATACTGTAGTATAATGTCTTGGACCAAACATTAAAGACACACTAAAGATAACTAGGACTGCACAACGTGGATCCTACACTGCTATACAGTCAGGATTCCTACCCATAGGGCTTATCATAAGTATATTAACAGTATTTCATAATTCTCTTAAATGAATATAACCAAAAACACACTCATCTATTCGGGGTTTTAAAACTGTCATTGTTTACAGGGCATGTTCGTAGGATATGGACCAGGAATGAAGTACAAAACAACTGTAGCTCCCTTTGAAAACATAGAAGTGTATAACCTCCTGTGTGGTAAGTGATCTCGACTCGAATGTTTGTGTTTATTTTAGTTGAACACTGTTTGTATTAGTATATGTGTGAATGGCTTCTCCTAGTGCCATTTGTAGTTAGTTTTTTTTTTTCCCCCAAGTTAATACCATAAACTAAATAACTATTATGAATATTTATTTAGCCAATGCTAAGTAATAATTGCTAAGTGGCAATTTATGCATGCCAAAACACACACAGTAAATTACATGAGCAAAATCCCAGGAAGTCTGTACTGGAACCATGGGCTGGACCAAAGGCCCAAAATAGGCTGCCTGCACAGGACCAATATAAGTTTGCTCAAATAGTTGGCCTCTCAGTCAACGTATGCTTGGCTGTCTGTTGATAACCCATGTAGGGGAAATGGGTCTGTTTATACAGGAAGCACTAATAATGCAAGGTACATACAGGCAATATAGGTGCTCCAATCAATGAGACTCCTAAAATAACCAGTCTCATGAAAGCCGTTTCATTATTTAGCCTCATCATATCTTAAACCCTGTTGCTTCTTGCAGGATATAGATCATCCACATATCAGCTGCATCTGACTCTGTTCTAAGCCATCTTGTCCAGCTTCTTCCAGGAATATCCTAGTTCATCTCAGCCTCTACTGATCTTCTCCAGCTATTCCGGAGTCTTCCTCTGTATCTCGTTTCCCTGGGGGTTCCATGTTAAGGACTGCCTAGTGGTGGTGTGCTTGTCTTTTCTGTGTGTGGGGCCATTCCACCCCACTTCCTGCATCTGATCTGTATTTCCATCATCTCCTGCCCACTTGTTTTCCACAGGTCCTCATTGCAGATGGTGTGTAGTCAGTGATTGCTCAGTATGTTCCTGAGGCACTTGTTAAGGCACATTTGTAACTTGTCTGTCATGACCCTTGTTGTTCTCCATGTTTTGGATCCATATAGGATTTGATGTTGGTGTAGAAGATTCAGAGTTGGGTCTTCTGTGAGATGTTGGTTCATATTCACCTTAGCACTAGCTAGGCTGCTCTTGCCTTACCAATCCTTGTTTGGATGTCATTGTCTGCTTCACCATCTTTCACCACAACTTCCCAGGTAGTTAAAACTATTCACCTCTGTAGAGTGATGTACTGTCGATTCACATCAAGGCTTTTTGGAAGTCAATAAAGGTGTTGTATAGGGAGAAGATCCATTCCATTGACTGCTGTACACAGTGTGGCTATGTGGTCCTTACAAGCTCTGTCCTTCCTAAATCCGTGCTTCCCTCAGCCTTTCTAAGATGACTCTGCACAGCACGTTCCCAGGAACTGAGAGTAGCATGATGCCTCCTCTATTCCATACCCAACTCCAGTGGACTTACCTCCATTCATTTGGGAGCTGTTCTTTTTCCCCCAACCTGTTTGAAAAGATGGTACAGTAGTTCTGTAGATAAAGTCTGCTTTGATGGCTTCTGGTGGAACTCCATCTGCTTACAACATGTCAGATCTTCAGGCAGATGGGTTACAGCAGCAGAAGACCACATTGGGTTCCACTCTTGTCTGCCAGGAACAGGGATCTGAAGCTGCAGAGGTCACAGGTTCACTGAAACTGGATAGCTGAAGATTGGAAAAAGACCAAGCACAATCTGTCATGTTTCAGAGAACTTCAGTTTCAGTGAATTTAATAGTGGAATTTAATTACCCTTGTAGAAAGCATTAAGTAATGTAACTGACTAATGTGTAATTCTTAACTAAACGTAATTATTATGAAGGAATTGTGTAATATCTAAAATGCAGGTTAAATAACTGTTCAACTTCATTTAGATTTGTTGGCAATTCCCCCTGCCCCTAACAATGGCACTCATGGGAGTCTCAACCATCTCTTGAGGAACCCACCGTATCATCCAGTCCACCCTCCTGAGATCTCCTCAGCCTCCATCTGTTCCACCATTGTTCGGGCTCCGGATGATGAACATGGCTGCTTCTGCAGGTTCCACAACAAATCCGAGGTTGGCACCAAAAAAAGAATCAATTGCACCCTGAAATGAAGTTGTATTTATCTCTGAAAATATACAATGCAATATTTAAACAGTATGAATAAATATTTTATGAATAATATTTTATACACATTTCACTACAAGTGTAAATGCATGGGCTTCAAATTATATCAGGATGCAAACCAGATAAAGACATGAAATGACCAGGTGTAAACTGGGTTTATATTGCCACATCACTCGTCTGTTACAGGAGGAAGATCTCAACCACCGTCTGATTAGTTCAGGTATGTGAATCCTTTTTCAAAGTTTACATTCACTTCACATTTTCAGCATTGCAAAGTAATGAATTCATCTACGCCGACAGACCCAACGGCCAAACATCTTCATCTGCCATATGGAGTTCCACGAGTTCTACAAGAGAAAGCAGACTACTGCATCCTTCACCATTCTTCCTACATCAGTGGATACAGCGAAGACATCCTCATGCCTCTCTGGGTTGCATACAGTCTAGAACCACTGGTGAGAATGGTGAAATGAATTTCAAATGTCACAGTGTCTCATCACAACTGTGAAAATGGACAAGCTTAACTAACTTTTTGCCATTTTCTCATTTGTGATAAGGGTTATCACTTTCTCCCCAGCTCTCCCGAATCATAGCTTACATGCAGATATCCATATCTGACAGTAAATAGTCAGAATAGTTTGTTGCACTACTTCTGGGTACAAACCTCAGTGTCCTAGCTGTATGTGCTGCAGGACAGTGTTCAGCTGTATCACTGCGCTGATCCGGTAGGAAAGTCGCTCTCGGTGAGGCTAAATTTTGGCAGTTTCACTTGTGGAGCTTTTCTATGCTTTTAAGGCATAGAATGTGCTTTTTTGGGAAAGGATCAGGATACGTCTCAGGATACATCTCAAGCTCCACCCTGCTACGTTAGACTGGCATGTGGCAGGCGTACTCTTTAGAGGTTACAATGTTTTGGATAATTATCGAGGCAGAGTTCCCTGAGTATAGTCACACCAACTTTATAAAAGACCAAAATCCTTGGACTAGTTCACTAAAGTAGATTTTGCATATCAAAGGCAAATCATCATGAATAGCCAGAGCTAAATAAGGTCATTTTTCTGACATTTCCCCATGGTTTGTAAGGAAACAAAACATGGGAAAAAGTTTCACTGTAGATACAAGAGATATGCTTGTTTTATGTGCAAATTGGACTTGAGATAGTTATTTGAGCTAAATAACTATTTATTTATAGTCTCCCCTGTTTACTTTTGTTCTCTCTCTCTCTCTCTCTCTCTCTCTCTCTCTCTCTCTCTCAGTCAGGTGTGCAACCTCTAAGTGCCTCACAGGAGGAGTGTGTTCGTGCTGATGTGCGTATTCCAGCTGAAGCGAGTCAGTCCTGCCACTCCTACAAGGACAACCACACTCTGACATACGGATTTCTCCATCCTCCCAGTAGGCTCAATAAACCGCCATAACTCACCTGTATGTGGCTATACTTTCACTTTCAGTATTTAATAAGCCCAGTTTCCTCTACAGATTTGGCTTCGTATGGAACGGAGTCTGACTCACTGATCACAAGTAACATGGCACCAATGTTTACAATCTTCAAAGGTAATTCCATATATAATGTCACCTGAATGTATTCATTCTTTTAGGTTGTCAGGTATGCGTGCACACACACACACACACACACACACACACACACACACACACACACACACACACACACACACACACACACACACACTGTATTCAGACACCTGAAGTTTCATTTTATTTTAACAGATTTAATTAAAAATGGATTAAATTGACTTTTTGCCATGAATCTACACACATTAATCCATAGTGACAAAGCGAAAGCATTTTGCAAATTTACTAAACCCCAGAGCTGCGGCAAAAAGCCTGAAATACTGAGCTGACATTCAGTACATTTCTTGCTGTGCACTGAATTTTATTCAGATCGTTATTTCTCTACATTACCTCATGCAGTGCGCAAACGTGTAAACGTGATGCATTATTACAACACGTTTAAGACACGTAAATGTTCCCCTCTAGTGGTTAATTAAATATCCATTCAGTAAATTTTACAGATGTTCACATATTAAAATTAGACCAAAGGCACATCTCTCTATTTCTCACACACACACACACACACACACACACACACACAATAGATTCTGATTTTAATGTTTACTTTCTTTTTTTTCAGGGATTTGGGATTATTTCCACAATGTTCTTGTGGTAAAATATTCAAAAAACCTGAATGGTGTAAATGTCATGAGTGGACCGATATTCGATAAAGACTTTGATGGAAAATATGACGTCATGAAACGGAAGACAAAGTGAGTTATTTGACAGTGTTTGACAATTTCTAAAAAGTTTCTAAAAAGTAAAATTCAAGTCGTAGATCTGTCACATTTAGTTGAAATGAGAATCTTGGGTAGAAACATGAAAAATATACTGACATTAATGTAAAAGTGTTGGCATTAATATTTCTATCAGCATGACAAACTGCAAAACACTGTTATTTTTGTGTGTAACAGGAATAAGGCCCCTGTTCCCACTCATTTCTTTGTGATTGTGACGAGTTGTAAGAACTTGTCTGCGGCTCCACAGAAGTGTGATGGTCCGCCTGAGGCGGTGTCTTTCATCCTGCCTCACCGGCCGGATAACACGGAGACTTGTCACGTAAGTGGGGTTGTGTTTTATACTGCTGCAGTCCCTATTCATGTCTAAATGAATTTCAAGAGTAACAACTACAGGAAGCTAAAAAAAACTTGCTTGTTGGCTTTTATTATTTATTATTAATTATTCTTTATGCTTCCTGACCGTACCAGTTGTTATTTGCTCTAATAAGCATACAGCAAATTATCAGTCAGTTATTTCGGAGATAAAAAACTTTTAAATAGATTTTAACGTAGTTATAAAGTGGGTTTAAATATTAACTCTTGAGCCTGAGTGTTGATTCTAATAAAGGAAATATATATATAACAGATTTACGCAGTCGGCAGATTAAAATAGAAAGTTATGTTAATATTTACATGGGGAAGATCCGCTATATTCAGTGGGTTTATACAGGTGTTGTGTTAACAGGTGTTCTTAACACCTCACTACACAGGCTTAACTCAACTCTGCATGCTTCAGCATATTTTCCATGTAACGGATCATTATTTTTGTTTAGGCAATGGAACTAAAGCATTTATGGGTGAAGTTAGAGAGAGTCGGTTTAGGTGTGTGGACATGCCTTCTACACACACACACACAAGCCTGCCGTGGTTTATTCTTTACTCTTGTTCATCTGTCTTGCTCGTACAGAATGGGAGTGAATATTCCTGGGTTCAGGACTGGACTCAACTTCATGCTGCACGGATACGAGATATCGAACTTCTAACTGGGCTGAGTTTTTATCCTGACCTTTCACCTGTAGAAGATGCATTACAACTTAAAACCTTTTTGAAATCTTTTTAGTATTTAATTCTAGTAACTATACAAGGACCTCATGTTGTGACTGAGTGTGGAAAACTTCTGTCTGAATGAGCAACTACTGTATAAAGACCTGCCTTAGACTCAGAACCAAAGAAATTCAGCCAGAGAGGCTTTATAACCATTATGCAAATAATTGCATCACAAATGCTTCTTTGAAAAAATATTCTGTATATACTTTTTAAAATATTAATTAATATGTATTTTTAAAATATCTATTATTCCTTTAATATAAGGGAAAAATGCAGGTAAAATCATATTTACATATAGACAAGGTAGCTTTACTATGTATTCATGTGTATTATGTTTTTAATTTATACAGTTCTGTGTTGTTGATCTCAATAAAATGCATAATCAAATAAATTAAAGCTATAGTTCCTCCTGATTGTTTTCTTTAAAAACTTTTAAGGTTATAGCTGAATGAATGTATATCAATGTGTTATGAATTATATACACCGTGGATGTGATGCCAGTCCAGTGCAAGGCATCTCACACACACACACACACACACACACACACACACACACACACACACACGACACATGGTGGATCTTCTTTACTTAAGCTTGGGTCTGGAGCTCTGCCACATCTGGCATCCAGAAGACAAATTCAACAACCAACCAAGAATATTAAAACAATAAAACAGAAAGCTAACATCAAAAATACAGCTGCAGAAGAAGCATGGTCAGAAATGTCATCTTCTGAGTAACTTAGTTAACGTGAGTCCATCTGTACGACATGAACAGGGATAAAGTTTATTCCCCATCACAGAACAATGGAGTCACACCCAGCCAGTGTCTCCCAATTAAAGTGAAACTCTCACCATTACAACATATCTGGCTCCAATTGTGGGGGGGGCGTGTGGTGGCGGGGGCGTTTGGGAGCGGGGGCGTGTGGGGGGGGGGGGTATGTGGTGGAGGGGGCGTGTGGTGGCGGGGGGGGTGTGTGGGGGTGGTATGTGGTGGAGGGGGTATGTGGTGGAGGGGGTATGGTTGAGCAGACAGAGGCGAGTTGAACTAACAGTAACGTGTGATAATTCTCACCTGTGTGTTATAAGTGTCAGCCTACTTTTATATATATATTTTTTGTCCATTTCAGTGAGAGCTGTGAGAGAGAGCGAGACGGCGCTTCCGCAGCCGGCGCTCCCGCAGCCGGCGCTCCCACAGCCAGAGCACAACATACACACATGCATGAGCTGTTTGAACTTGAATGAGACGAAACCAGTCTACCAGTCCATCCGTTAGGGGAATAGATTTAATCTCCGGTAATTTGTATAGCTGGCGTGACATTATTGTAGTGAACTGGCCAGAATCTCTTTCGGAATTCCACCTGGGGAGATCATTCGGAAGAGCACATCCACAACAGTGCATGCTGAGATGAGGCACTGCTTCCAGATATCACATTGTATGATCCACCAGAATTCTCATCATGTGCACCTCATTTTGGAAGAATTGAATTCTGGCTGGATTATCTGACCATCGATTACTCTCACTTGGTCAAAGGCATGGCGAGGGGACTTGTGGAGCACCTGAAGTCCCTGAGGGAAATCCCCACAGAGGTAGGTGGGGAACAGCGCTCTCCCCCTGCTCCAAGTCACCATGACATGGAAACGGTCCCTGCACCACCTCCTAAGCTCGAGGTGCACGCACCTCACCATGCTATGCTGCAGCAGGACCTCTCCACCAGCATCATTTTTTAATATCTTTCTAAATCCCAGCCGGTGTCCCCAAAATGAGTGGATGAGTGAGGCAGGGACTCACAGCCACCTCAACACTCTGCGTTTGGCCCTGGAAATTAATTAGTATTAGCAGTAGTAATTTAGCAAGTATTAATACATTAATACATACAGATATTCATGAATATCCCTGTGCACCCACCTTACCTTCACCAGTCATGCATTTCTCAATGCCTCGCACTGGATCAGTCTTTGATGAATTGAGTTCTGATTACAAACTCCGAGGCCTGATGTGTACTCCCTTGGATACTCACTGGTATGCAGTAGGTTCCTGCTCGATCAGGTGAAGCACGTGGGGGATCCGAATCAGTGTTCCCACTTCTATGAGGGAACAGGATTCTGGAAAGATTCCCAGATTCCCCCCAGTGCCAGCAACCCTGCCTGGGCTTTGCCCCAGTTCTGGTGAGCATGAGAGGTTCCCCTGTGTGCAGAGAGACAGAGTCGGGGGCGACATTAGGGAAGAAGGAGAGCGATGGGAGGGAAGGCAGGGTGAAAACCAGGTCTGGGTGCCAGTTTTGGGGCCCTGGTGCCTCAGTCCCAGGGAGCTGCACCCGAAGGGGAGGGAGAGAGGGAGGGAGGGGGAGAGGGGGGGAGGGAGGGAGGGGGAGAGGGGGGGAGGGAGGGAGGGGGAGAGGGGGGGAGGGAGAGAGAGAGAGAGAGAGAGAGGGAGAGAGGGAGGGAGAGGGAGGGAGAGAGAGAGGGAGAGAGAGAGAGAGAGGGAGAGAGGGAGAGAACCGCCCCCAGGTGAACGGTGCACAGGACGGTGGTGATAGACCCAGTTTTCTGTTCCTGCACCACCAGTTCGATGATATAATCCATATCCCCTGATTTTAAGGAGTAATTTCTCTACTTTGTTCTGTATACAGATTTGTGTACTTTAATATCCTTCTAGACAACTTAAACCCTTACAACCACAAATGTTACAGATATTCTGGTGCCTGTGAAGATAAAGAAGATCAGCGGCCAGCAGTAATCACCACAGAGAAACACTACAGCAGTAAAATTCAAATACTTTTTTGCAGGAGGTCTTCATGACAACCATCTAGATTTAAAAAGATCTTAAATTTCTTTTCAGCCATCAATGGATCACTAAATCACCTTCATCTTCAGCACAATGGCTCCTGAACTGTTCTGTGCATCTTTTTTTATTTTTTCTCCAGAAACAGGGTCTTAACTATAAGATATGAAGCTGTCACACCTGTCACTTGTGATGCATCGATACATTTCTGTTAGACCAGGTGCAATTTTTTATATATATTCATTGATACTAATTCCAAATGAGTAACGTACTTAGTATTAATTAATCAGGGGCATCACAGAACAATTTATATAGCGCTGTTTATGGCAGTCCACCTGCTGGTTTGATGCGCTTCCAGCTTTTTAAAAGATGTGTTCAGCTGTCTTAAAAATAGATCTGCAAATAGTAAATAACTCAGTGCTTTCAAATTCAGATGCATTTCACACCTCCCTTTTATAAGCAGCATTACTGAAGAAATAGTGTTTAACCAATTCACCAACTTCTTAAGAGTGTAATGGCCCTTTTGAGAACTTTCCATCTGGGTTTCCTTCCCATCACAGCACTGAGACTGAACTTCAGTAATGATTCTGAATGACAGACGTCTAAACACCTGATTCAGTAGAATAGTGAGGTTCCATGTGAGTTTATTAAAACACGAGCCAAAGTCCAGGTCATTAGGCAGGAAATGGTCAAACACATTAACAGCAATAATGATCAAAGCAAGGAGGCAATCCAAAGAGTAGCCGAACAAGAATTAGCGAAATGCTCAAAACGCGGATCAGAACTTACACAACACTGGAGACTTTGTAAAGAGGGAACGTGAACAATGGGCCTCATTTATCAAGCGGGATACAAATGGATTTATTCATAAATCTTTCATAGGAGCATTTACATGAGAAATTTAGTATTCATGAAAATCCAGTAAGTTCAGAAAAATGTTCATATTCTACTCATGCTCCTGCGTGTGTGTCGTGTGTGTCTGTGGGGATTTGTGTTCACACCAGGCGCTGATGTTGGGATGTGGAGGAGGTCTGGGGTGCAGTCGGTGTTCAGTGGGGTTGAGGTCAGGGCTCTGTGCAGGACACTCGAGTTCTTCCACTCCACACTCATCAAACGGAGTCATGCTGGAAAGGTTCTTCCCCAAACTACTGCCACAAAGTTGGAAGCATGCACTTGTCTAAAATGTCTTTCAACGTTACAGCATTTTTTAAATATATTTTTCTAAATCTCAGCCAATGTTACCCTTCACTGAAACTGAGGAGCCCAAACCCTGAAAAACAGCCCACGGCCATCATCACTCCTCCACCACACTTTACTCCTGGCACTCTGGTAGGTAACGTTCTCCTGACATCCACCAAACCCAGATTCACCAGTGAAGCATGATTCATCACTCCGTCATGTTTCCACTCCAGCTCACGCACAGCATTGTGTAGCGATCACAAGAGGCTCTTCAGTACAACCCAGTCTACTGTCAGTGTGTGTCTGTGGAGACTGCCTGTCTATGTGCTTCATTTTATACACCTGTTAGCAGTGTGTGTGGCTGAAACACCTGAACTCAATAATCAGGCCACACAGTGTGTTCTGAGGCTCTATTGCTATAGTGCAACCAGATATAAACCAGACCAGGACTGAGTGTGAAACTGCTGATTAACCACAGAGTCATGTTGTGACGACACTTAAATTATTTGGGAAAGAAGTTGTGTGAGGTATTAACATCCTCTCCTTCTTCACCTCTGAAGTGGTGGCAATATTAGTAGCACTAATCTGGGTTGGTGTTACCTACAGGGTGTCACAAAGTCTCCATACACAGGGAAATGAACACTTTTTAGCAAAATGTCTTCCAAAGTTTTTCATATTTAGTTTCTATTATATATCTAATTTCCGACAGGCTGTAAGAATGCCTTTGACAGAAGGAGGAGGTATTGAACTCATCCTCATGTCTGGATCAGGAAGCGGTCGCGAGGTTGTGATGGAGGAACAGCAGATGTTTAACACGAGTTCATCACGAGTGGCAGAGACGAGAGAAATGGCAACCATGTAGAGGACGACTTGTAAATAAAGTTTTGCTAAGAAAGTGTTCATTCCCCTCTGTATGGAGACCCTGTATGTGTCCCACTGCCACTGAGAAATGTCTAAGAGGTTAATCTAATTCAGTCGGAGAAACTCGTGTAAAGATTTGTAGAATAGCGAAACAATTCAGCATATAATGGTCGATATCTTCCACTGTTTTCCACTGCAGTTGTATTCTTTCTATATTTTCTACATCATTTTATTGATATTAAAAAAGACGAAAAACTGGATTTTGTTCGCAAGTTTGGATGCTGAAGATGTCACAGGCCAGGAGTCTCTGCATGCGAGGGATGACGTTACTCTCACATCAGCGCTCACCAGCTGAAGGGGTGTGAGCTCGTGTATGCAGAAGAGGGCAGTTAGCAGTTAACTTTCTCAAGAGTGTGTTCAGCTGCGCGCGAGAGCTGCAGTCCGGGAGGAACGTGGTGGCTGAGGACGCACGCGCTCGCCTTTCTCCATCCCTGGCTGCTGCATGCTGAGGGACGAGGGAGTGAGAACTGGCAAACTGGGTTTAAATTAAACAAAACAACTAAATCACAAGAAGAAAACACAACACAACCGTCTGGTCATGTTTATGGCCATTGTACAGAAATGACCGTGTTGACAAATAAGGCAGCAGCTAATTATAAAATATTCTAATAAATAAATAGTTCGTATGTAATTTAACGACATACGTGGTTACATAGTGATGAACGCTGCTGAGCGCTCTGTAAGGTCACACTGCTGCACACATCTGCCCCCCGCTGGGGCAGAATGAGGCCTGGGCGTCACCGCATTCCACATTTTACTGTACTGTATAGTAATTACCTCATTAACTGCTAGCTAAAGGTTAGTGGCTTGACTCGTGGTAGTTGGGATGAGGAGGGTGAATACGAGGGGGAGTGATGTAAATCTTACAGCATTCCTCAGAGTACTGTCCCTGTGATGTCATAACCGCGTGCCAGCGTCTCTCCCATTCCTGGAAACATTCCTGTAGTCGTTTGGTCATCATGTCTACAGCCTCGTGTTTTTCCCGTAGATGCCTAAGCACTTCAGTGTAAATCGCTTCGTGCGCACGCCACATTGGAGTTCCGGGAATTCTTCAGTCCGCCCTCTTATTTCACACGTCCCCACAGTTAGACTGACCGTATATTACCGCACGTACTTTTCTCTTCAGCTATTTTCTCAGAGAAATTGTACCCAAAGACGCTGTACTGCAGACATTCATTCACGGTGACTTAAATCTTTACTGCACAAAATCAAACACAGACACTCCAATGCCACGGGATTATCGTTTATAATAAACCATACGTGTTTTAATATAAATTGCTGCACAAAATTAAAGACGACTCTGACCTGTGAAACAGAACATTACACTGGAGACAACATCTGGTCTGGTCCTTCCTTCTGAAGGTAATGATTTGAAACTACGTCCATTGCACCTATTCATCAGGACTGGGAAAGGTGAAGGCAGGAAAGCCAATAACTCTCCATAAAACAGCACAGTTTGTCCGAGTTGCACGAAGAGCAGCTCAGTTAAATTTCCTGATCACTCTGTTAATGTCCTCAGCTCGAGGTCCTGGCTCGCCCATCTCTTTCAAAAGGCCGGCTTTATCTCTGGCGGAGTGTCGAGGAACGGACAAATGGAACGGCCAGAGGAAGTTGTTCGCCACCTTGAAATTCTTTCCAGTCGAGTAGATCTCATGGATGAGGTCCTCCAAACATATGATCCCATGCTGGCCTACAGGGACATACGGCAGAGACGCACCACAATTACAAATCTCATCCAAAACCAAAATGGCAGACACGCTAGGCTATAAACCTACAGCTATAAAACACAGTGAATTTTTATTCCTGTACTATTTCATAGAGTTTACTTACTTTACTTTTAGTGAAAGCCCTTTTTTTTTTATTTCAGTTCAATTCAGTTTTATTTGTGTAGCGCTGTTAGCAGTGGACATCGTCACAAAGCAGCTTTACAGAAATAAATAAACTCAGGATATAAGCTTTAAATTTATGAATTTATGCTAATGAGTGAGCCAGAGGCGACGGTGGTGAGGAAAAACTCAAATTATAATTCATATACTCTGTAAATTCTGGTTTTTTTACTTGATCTTATGAAATGCAAACAGTAAACATTTTATTCAAAACATTACATGAACAGACAGGAGTTCAGGACACACCGAGCGCGCGCACGCACACACACACGCACGCACACACACACGCACGCACACACACGCACACACACGCACGCACACGCACGCACACACGCACGCACACACGCACGCACACACGCACACACACCCTAGACTGTTCATGTACCCCAGTCACTCATTTCACCCAACACACTTCACTACACTAAATCCAAACCGGGCTTCACTTCATTCAGACTGTGTGTCATGAATCTACAAATAAATCTGAATTATTTGAATTAAAGTTATCAGATTCCATAAGTATTGAGAAAAGCCTAAATTAGTTCTTTTGCTTTATTTCGCTCCCAGGTCGAACAGCATAAAGTAGATCAACTCAGTTACAGCACACAAGATGATTTATTTCAGAACACGGATTCTAAACTGACTTGGAGGGTCAGATCAGAACCGGTCCTGGCCCGGAGGACATGCGCTTGACGCCCCAGAGTTTACCCCTAAAGGAGGTAAAACACGCAAAGTGAGCAAATGTACTTGTGGACTATTTAGTGAGGAGAAATTTCTTCCACCCGCAGACCCGTGCAGAAGAGGACTTGAGGAAAGCGCTGGCTCTGCTGCCCCGAGGCGTCTGAGGTGGGAAATGACGAACAGGGACAAAGCAAACGGAGGGTGAAGCGCCTCCACCCACAATACCATCACACAGACTTCACTGCTGTTTACACAACTGTCAAGAAACAGGCTCAAGTCTAATCTGTGGCCAGGAAGCCCGTTTGTATTTCTGCGTTCTGCAGAGGGGGATTATGGGTAAGTGTGTCATGCTAACCGTGTGTCGAGCGTATCTGTGTAAACAATTAAATTTTCCCCTCACTGGATCTAGTACTTTCTGTCTACTGAAAGTGTCATCTGTGGAAAAATAAACACGTGAGACAGAAACGAGTAAATCACTGTTCGTTAGCTGAACAGCGAGTGTAACCCTGTGTGTCTGGTGTTTGCTTCATACACTGACGTGCTGTTTGTGAATATAAAGTGCGATGCTTTATACCAGCTGTAGTTCATTATACAGTTTATTCCTGCAGGATCACACTTTACTTTCTCTTTCTTCATCTAAAGCACCGTCACTCTGTGACCGACACAACTGCGGATTTAAACTCAGGTTACTCTGAAGTGCTTCAGTAAAAGATCCACTCAAACTGCTGAATAAACGAGTTCAGAAGCGCTTTCAGAGAGATTACACTCGCTCGCCGTCTAATTCAGTAAAGTCTGGTGTGTGACGCGACACTGCCCCCTAGTGCACACTCACATCGCACCCAAGCGTGGAGCCGTCACCCTGTGCCTGGTCATAACCTGACTGAAGAAGTTTCTTCAGGAATGGGATCGACGTTAGCTAGAATGCTCTCCACTGATTATTAAAGATTAGCTGTAAAAGACAGAGAGCGCTATTCGGCTAAACGATCACTTTAAAACGCTGTAACTCTAGAAGATCCGTACGGCTAACTGTCGTCCTGTCAGTGGATAAATGAAGCTAAACGAAGTGTTCTAGCCTGCAATGACCACACACACACACACACCTCACAGAAACTCCGCATCTCGAGCACATCGTCCTCCTATGAGACTCGCATGAGGCGACTCGGGGAACACTCCGTCACGCTGAGCTCCTGGGTGCTGAGTGAAAACGCAGAGGCTGAAGACAACTGAGACTGAGGAAAGCTCCAGATTCCAAAAGGACTAAACAGCAGCTAGTTCTGAGACTCGCTTTAGCAGAACACGAAAAGCTACGAGGATGTTACTCCCACCAGAGGAGCGCGGAGATGACTCTCACAGCCGGCGAGCTCCAGTCGCTCGGACAGACGTGACGTGCTCTCAGCGAGGCGAGGAGCTTAAGAGCTCAGAGAAGGTGGTGGTGGTGTGTGTTTCACAGGCTGATGATGGATGGTGTGTGTGTGTGTGTGTGTGTTTCACAGGCTTACGAACACAAGCACAGTCTAACGCTGGCACTGTTCCGTCATCTAGCAAAAGGAGAACATGACTGAAAAACCTAAACCTAAAGAATCCCCCAAAACCTCTGCACGTGATCCTTCACTCTGACAGGAAGCCCGCAGCGTCCTACACTGCGGCGAGGGGACGAGACGTCACGGGCGAAGGGTTAGCGCGATGCTTCTGGAGCCTTCGGTGTGAATGAGCAGTACGTGCAGAATGAGTCCTTTAGATTGGGATATTTCTACATTTCTACACGTTATCCAGTCTGAGGTTTGTAAAGATTGTGTTCCCGCGTTATTTACTCTCCTTTACGCTAAACGATTCAAACCTTTAGCGTAACCATCACAGTTACAGCGCTTACCCAAATACTGCTCGATGACGGTGTTGTCCGTGAGAGGAACTCTCCTCTTATCAACCTTCCCCTGACCTCTTTTCAGGATGAGCTCACGAACCGACTTCAAATTAGGAAATCTGTCAGAAATATTAAAAAAATATTAATTAAATGTCATATCTCTCATAATGCAAATTTAATGCTGCTGACGCGCCGAGCATCACGGACTCTCACCCCCAGGCGACGTAGGGCTCGACGACTCGCAGCATGTTCAGGGACGTCTTACTGACTTTAATGAACGCACCGCTGAAGATTTTGCGCAGCCTCAACATCTCAATGGTCTTCCTCACTCTCGGACTGACGCCTTTGATCCTGTAAACACACACAAAATACGACCGACTCAGGACCCGACTCGTGCGGAGTCCAGCACTGCGAGTGACAGACGGCTGTGAAGAAGCGTTCAAGCAGCTTACTCTCGAATGCGCGCGGCGAACACCAGGCTGTTCTTGGCAGGAGGAAGAGCAGGAGGAGGTCTGTGCCTGTTCCTCACCAGCCGCACCTCGTCCCTGTGCCTCCTCCTGCTGTCCTTGTGATACTCCTCCAGACGCTTGAACCTCAGCAGCTGCCCCTTCTTTGTCTGTTAGAAAAACGTTCACCTGTTCACGTCTGGGGTGTGTGTCTGGTCAGTAAGTGTCCGCTGAGCGGAGTGTGTGGAGTTACCTTTCTTTTCTCGAGCAAAGCGAGCTTGGCCTGAGTCGCTTTAATCGCCTGATACGCTTTCCTCTTCTTAAGAAGGTTCTCAGGAACCAGCTTAATAATCTTCTTTGTCCTAAAGGGAGATGCAGAGAGGAGTTAGGGGTTATGCTCCCGGCTCGTGCAGCACTGCGCACAGCTTCAACACCGGACCCGTGTGCGGGGAAAAGTCCTGATTTCACATCATCGATTCTGATAAATACCTTCTCCAGCCGCACACACACCGCGCACGCGACGCGCTTACACGGCAGCAAGCGCGCGCACTAACGGATGCTCGGGATTAATCCCGATAGAAATGTAAACATAAAGGGATACATACTCAGACTCCGCCATCGCGTCCTCGGCCCGGAATTCTTGTCGCACGCTGATGACGTCACACCGCCGCCGACGCAGCGCTTCCGCTTCTACTTCTTTTTTTCCTGCCGCATGGCCGCGGTGTGGCGTGGAGGAGCTGCTGCACCCAAGAAAACATGGACTTTAATAATGAAACCCTTACTCATAAAACACGTGAAGCTGTAAAATAAAGCCCTTTATATGTTTAAGAGTATTATTAATCAGTTATTTCCTGTAGTCTTTCATAAATCAGGGTTTTTACAGAAGCACTGAACAGCAAGGGATGAACTTTTTTCAATAACTATCTCGTTATTTTGACTTAGTAACTAGTTATTTTAAGATATTACCTTCTATTTGACTTACTAACTCATTAGCTTGACTTACTAACTCATTAGCTTGACTTGCTAACTCGTTACTTTGATTTAGTATTTAATTATTTCAAGACACTATCTTGTTGTTTTGATGTAGTAAGTCATTATTTCAAGATATTATCTCATTATTTTCACTTACTAGGTCATTAAGTCAAAATAATGACACAGCACTTGAAAAAAAAAAGTGCGTCATAATGTGACTAGTAAAAACCAAAGAAAACTTCTCCCTTCAATTTAACTGCTTGGGAGTTCAGGATGGTGTCCTTCAACCCCGGAGTGACGTCAGATCGACATGGCCGCTCACAGCACCAGCATAAACACAGCAGCGCTTCCTACCTTTAACTGAGTTATACTGCAGATACACGGGTTCGCTTTAGATCATTCACATACAGACATATTCACTTATTAAACCTTAACACTGACTCTACAGCTCACTGTTCTGAGGAAAATCGACATCACTCAGCACAGTTAGCTGGCGAGACGAACGTGGAGGTGTCCTTGTTTTTCCGCCACTGTGTAGCTCAAATGTGCAAAAAGAGGTCAAAAAGAGTTCTGACTTCCCACGTCTGAGGTAATTTAAATGCAGTGACAGCCTTTTAACAGAGACAGTGTGTTGATTACAAATGAGATCATGGCACAGATGAATTCTCGAATCAGAAGGTGCAGATTAATTTTCTATACAGATCTGAAGATTTACGACTCTAAAAGAAATGATGGGTTTATGATTAAAAACATCAGTAAGTTTCCCAGTGCAGAGTTAGTTCTTGCTTTCGCATATTTATAGTGAAGTGAAGTGACTTGTGACCAAGTGTGGTGACCCATACTCGGAATTTGTGCTCTGCATTTAACCCATCCAAGTGCACAGACACACAGCGTGAACACACACCCGGAGCAGGGGGCAGTGCCGGGGAGCAGTTGGGGGTTCGGTGCCTTGCTCAAGGGTCTCAGTGGTGGTATTGAGGGAGGAAGAGACGCTGGTCATTCGCTCCCCCACCTACAATCCCTGCCGGACCTGAGACTCGAACCCACCACCTTCGGGTTCACCTTCGGGTTACAATCCGACTCGCTGACCATTAGGCCACGACTGCCCCAAAAATATGGTAACGCTTCACGATTTTGCGTGTCATATAGTATAGTGTCTTATAGTAGCTACAGTTGAGGCCAAAAGTTTACATACACCTAGACTAAAGATATTTAAACTCTCTCAACTCCACACATCTCATACATCTACTTTGTTCACTTTGGTCATTTTTAGAACAATCGATTAGAGAGATTTATTTCAGCTTTAATTCGCTGTATCACAATTCCAGTAAGTTAAAGTTTCCATACACCAAGTTGTCTCTTTAAACAGTCTGGAAGGTTCCAGAAATTGATGACTTTTAGAAGCTTCTGATTGGCCAACTGTCATAATTAGGAGCTCATTGGGAGCACACCTGTGCCTATGTAAAATCCTACCTTTAGACAATCCAAGCAACTCGGCCAAGACAACAGAATAAAACTGTAGACGTTTACAAGTCCGGTTCTTCCTTAGGAGCAATTTCAAAACAACTGAAGTTACCAGAAGCATCTGTACAAATAATTATATGAGAATATAAACAGAAAGCACACAGTCACTGCATCATTCAGGAAGGAAGCAGAACAGGACAGTTGAATATTAGAAAAAAAATCCCCTGGTCTTCTGTTGTTGTAATTCATTCACCTCAAGGTTTGATATGCTGTGCATTCTGATATGCTTTTCTGCTCACCACGGTTGTAAAGAGTGCTTATTTGAGTTACTGTAGACTTCCTGTCAGCTCAGACTGGTCTGCTCATTCTCTTCTGATCTCTCTCATCAACAAGTTGTTTCATCCTGCAAACCCTCCGGTCACAGGATGTTTTTTGTATTGCCCCATTCTGTGTAAACTCTAGAGACTGAACCAACAACCCTGCCACAGTTAAAGTCACAGAGATCACACTTTTTCTTCATTCTGATGTTTGATGTGAACGTTAACTAAAGCTCTTGACCTGCATCTGCAGGATTTTATGCATTGTGGTGCTGCCACATGATTAGCTGGTTAGAGAACTGTATAAATGAGCAGGTCTACAGGTGTACCTATTAAAGTGACCAGTGAGTGTATTTTCAGATTTCAGTTGCATCTGTGTCTTACTGGGGATTTGTGTTCATTCAGCTACAAGAGCATTAGTGAGGTCAGGCACTGATGTTGGATGAGGAGGTCTGGGGTGCAGTCAGTGTTCCAGTTCATCTCAAAGCTGTTTTTCTGCAGATTGTCTTAAAATTCTGCCAGATTAGCTTTGTGTTAATATAACTAACCGTAAACCTAGTTTTCCATAAAATACTATAACTTGCCAGAAAAGGCTAGTTTCAGTGTGTTGCCTGCATTCACTTTCCAACACGTAACTGTATTGCATGAACATGCACACATTCTGTGTCAGGAGTTAGCCTTGTAGTCATAGTCCATACTGCCATTGTCCATAACAAACAATTCCACAGGATGTGGTCTCTGCCGAGATCTCGCCCTCTTAGATACTATCAGCGTTTCAGGATGAAAATGGAATGACCTGAAAGCTCGGACAATAACCCCAACCTTCCTGGCTTTTACACCAGACTTCACCTGTTCTCTTCTGCCTACATAGTATATTTTTCAAGTTCATTCAGGGTTCAGTGATCAGGGTTCAGGGTTCAGGGTTCAGTGATCAGGGTTCAGTGATCAGCGTTCAGGGTTCAGTGATCAGTGATCAGGGTTCAGTGATCAGGGTTCAGGGTTCAGTGATCAGGGTTCAGTGATCAGGGTTCAGTGATCAGTGATCAGGGTTCAGTGATCAGGGTTCAGTGATCAGTGATCAGGGTTCAGCGATCAGGGTTCAGTGTTCAGGGTTCAGTGTTTAGGGTTCAGGGTTCAGTGATCAGCGTTCAGTGATCAGTGATCAGGGTTCAGGGTTCAGCGATCAGGGTTCAGCGATCAGCGATCAGGGTTCAGTGTTCAGGGTTCAGTGTTTAGGGTTCAGGGTTCAGTGATCAGAGTTCAGCGATCAGGGTTCAGCGATCAGGGTTCAGTGATCAGCGTTCAGCGATCAGCGTTCAGGGTTCAGTGATCAGGGTTCAGTGATCAGGGTTCAGGGTTCAGGGTTCAGTGATCAGGGTTCAGTGATCAGGGTTCAGTGATCAGCGTTCAGGGTTCAGTGTTCAGGGTTCAGTGTTTAGGGTTCAGGGTTCAGTGATCAGTGATCAGGGTTCAGCGATCAGGGTTCAGTGTTCAGGGTTCAGTGTTTAGGGTTCAGGGT
>JAKKZM010000037.1:0-10520 GCA_037576825.1 Pangasius krempfi | reverse complement strand
TGTGGTGGTGTATAGAGCCAAAAATGTTAGAATTGTGTCGATGTCCCAATATTTATGGACCTGACTGTATGCTGCATTCGACTTGATTCAGAAGTGGGAATTACGTCATCTGTAACCTCCGTGCGTTTGAGCTACAGTGTGGGAAAAACATTGCTCAGGAAACAAACAGGAAGTATTTGAGAGCTGTTGACTGAACACCTGGACTCTGTGCTGGAACGTCCCTGGTAGAAAACCTGGGGTTTCACGCTTAGGGAGATTTTGTATTTGCATAATTTGGTGACTGGCTTTGGATAGACTGTTGGTGAATTGCTTGAGGGCTGCTTCCCACCCAACAAGTCTGATGCTGCAGTTTCTTCTAAGGCCTGCTCTCTTCCATTCAAGGCCATTCAGCTGAAATCTGTGATGTTCAGACGTCAGAAGATCTGCCGTAGGGCTAATTCATTTATTTCCTTTAGAAGGTGCAAAAATTGGTAAAGACAATTAACCTGCTTAGTCAGCAGTGTGGTTATTAATGTGGTCCGTTCTGAGTCTGGTTCCTCTCAAGGTTTCTTCCTCATATCATCTCAGGGAGTTTTTCCCACCACCTTCTCCTCTGGCTCGCCAGGTAACCAGGTGTCTCGTTTTTTATTCATTTTATTTATTTTTTTGAAAGGTTGGAAATTCTCAGTTACGAGTTTTAATCAAACACAGCATTAGTTATCCATCTAACAGTGGTGCTTTTTGCATATTCTCCTGAACGTTACCTTTAGGCAGTAACAGGTGTATTTAACACGGCAGACAATCGCTGCCGAAGACCGAAGTGTTTAGTAGTGAAGTGCTCAAGCATTTGCAGTCTTGTTTTACGTAATGTAACGTAACGTAACGTAAATGTTCTGGATTTAATAAAATTAAGCGAGCATGGCCAGTGTTGTCGGCTGCCACTGGAGCATCATATGTTTTCAAACTGAAATTTGGTGCGATGCATTGTTGTGCTAATCTGTAAATGGATTTTAATTATAACTAGGTTAGTTTAAATACATGGCTGCCATCAGCCAATCAGATTTCAGCAGGCATTTTACACAGATAGCACTGAAATGTGCATATTGAATAGTTTTTTTGTCTCCGTCCTTAAGCGGTAGGCCAGACAGTGCTGGAGAGCTGTTAACTATACCCTTGTCCTTGCACTATACTATGTTTACAGTTATTAGATGGTGTTTGGACTAAATTGCTGCTCTAATATAATAATCACTGTAAATATTTTAAGATTGCAAAACAAAAAATAATCTTAGTATCAATTAGGACATGCTTTGAGGTCCCGGTGACGGCGCAGGCTGGTACGCCACCTGTCGCCGCCTCGCCCTCAGCACCCCTCACCATCACAAAGACGACTCCGCACGGTGACCACAGGACGACCCTGAGGCCTGTGTGGAGCGCTTTGCATGGACTGCTGCAGCTTGGGCCATCTGTGTACTCCCTGCTATCAGGAGAGGCTCAGCAGGCAGCACAACAGCTTCGGTACAGAAATCATCGGGAGTATGACAAAGCCGATGCTACAGCAGTATGACCAGTCTCTGGAACAACAGGGTCAGTGGTTCTGAGCTCTAAACCCTCGGTGAGCCCAGACATTTCCAGTACCAGTGTGGACATCGGTCTGGGTCCCTGAATTCCATGCGTTGTAAAAGAGTACTAAGGTGTGAGATGTGTGCGGCTCTCACTGGGCAGGTGCAACCAGGGCTATCAGTAGCTGCTCCCAGACAGAAGGAACCAGGAAGTTGGGGAGACCCCGCCCCCTGGGCATTTCCCTCTGGAGCAGGTGCAAGATGAGACAGTCGGGGGGTTGCACTGTCCTTCCCATATTTCTCTGTTCGTAATGATATTGAGTGAAATAGAAGCTCAAACCAAGGAGGAAAGCACCCAGCTGCTGGTGCCAAAGAGCTGCAGGGAAATGGTTTCCATGCTGTCCATCATAATTCTATAGCAGGGCATTTAGGCCAGGATAAGACACTAAACTCTCATATGGCCTTTTTCTATTGGCCGGGCATTTGTCAGCTGTTCCTATGGCAACCCCGAAGGTGCCCTTGCGTCCTCTTCCTTTGATCGAGGTCTCCTTCAGAAGAAGTGGTATGGACCTCATTGGGCCATTAGAATGGAGTGCACGACGGCATCGCTTTGTGTTCGTTCTAGTGGATCATGCAACCTGAAACCCAGAAGCTATGCCTCTTCGCAACATCTCAGCATGCAGTGTTGTGGAGGTGCTGATCCGTGTGAACCTCCCACGTCGGAATCCCGAAAGAGATTCTGACTGACCAGGGCACTACGTTCATGTCATGCGCACTGAGCAAACTGTGTGAATTATTAGGGATTAAGTTGATGCGTACCAGCGTTTACCATCCGCAATCAGATGGACTGGCTGAGCGTTTTAATCAAGTGCTCAAAAAAAATTATCTTTCTTAAGTCCATGCACGATGATGCACGGAATTAGCTCAAACCCCTGTGTGCATCTCAGTCACCCTGTTCCTCTGTGGAGACCTACTTCTCTCTGTCCCACAGAGCAGAGGTTGCCCAGGTGCAAGTTATCTGAAGTGTTTTTGCCTCTGCCTAGTCACCCGAATCTCTTAGCACCACATTGAGACTCCCCTGGATTTGGTCCCCTCAGAATGATAAGACGGCAGCGAGTGCAGCCTGTCCGAGACTCAGAGCAGAGGCGGAGTGAAGGGAGGGAGGAGTCTTGGAGAAGGAGCAGGTAATTTCCTGAATGAGTGCACACCTGAGTGTGACTGACTGCTCTGTTTGTGCTGTAGAGGTCTTTTTCAGTAGCGGTGATGCTGAGCAGAAAGAGCCAGTGGTGCTGAGTGGAGCAAGCTGACCTAACAGCGTCTCGCTGAGCTTGTGTGTGTGTGTGTGTGTGTGTGTGTGTGTGTACTAAGTAGAAGTTTTTCTTGAGTTTACAAGGGTGCCATACTGCAAAGCCCGGATAGAAAAAGACCCTGAATAAACACACTCACATTCTCTCTCCAGCGTCCTCGATTCCTCTACCTTCACCGGGGCATTTTGCGTAGGAGCACCACGGTTTAACACCGGAGTACGCTAGCACAAGTTATCGCTCACGATTGTGTGTCTGACTCCTTTCAAGACAACCTTAGCATCAATATCGTAAAAGATAACAAAGGTACAAGATGCACACAATCCACAATAAAGGGAAAAAAACAGTAACGTTAATTAAAGATCTGACCAGCACAGAGTAGCGTTAGCTCTGAGAGGAGAGGGCTCTAGCGTGGTATTCGTCTGTTCTGAAACTCTCGCTCTCTCCATCTCACCCCTCCTCCTCCCTTCTACTTCTCCGCTCTGGGAGCCTCCACGAGGGCCTCTTCTGCTGCACTTGATGAAAGGGCGTAACTTTCGCATTCCGACCGCCGGTCACAGCTTAACTCGGAGTTCCTTCTCGGAAACTCGGGACGATCTTTCGCCCCTGAGCTCGGCATGGCCGCGCGGTGAACGCGCGGAGGGAGCGCGGAGGGAGCGCGCGGAGGGAGTGTGCGGAGGGAGCGTGCGGAGGGAGCGTGCGGAGGGAGCGCGCGGAGGGAGCGTGCGGAGGGAGCGCACGGAGGGAGCGCGCGGTGAACGCGCGGAGGGAGCGCGCGGTGAACGCGCGGAGGGAGCGCGCGGTGAACGCGCGGTGAACGCGCGGAGGGAGCGTGCGCAGGGAGCGTGCGCAGGGAGGTCACGTCGCTGTTCTCTCTGCGTACCAGGTGATTAGTACAGATCAGCGAAGAGTGAGCTCCACGGGATCGAGACCCTGCTCTCAGCCCACGCTGCGAAGTGATTCATTAACCAGAGCTCGCCTCTCCTGCTCTTTCTCCTGCGCTCAGCTCCGTAACAGCAGCTCAGGTGCGCAGGTGTGTGCTTTGGAGTGAGGGAGACATCAAGCCCCCTCACACTTCTTCCCTCCTCCTTTTGGCCGGTTGTTCAGCTGCAGGTAGCGTGTGCTGGAGGGGCTTGGAGACCTCCCCTGGCGTTTATAGGTTTGTTTCATGGCACGTGTTTACAGAGGGAGTTCTCCAGAGTGTAGGTATGTGCTCCAGTTTAACACTGGCTCATGTTATGATATTCAGATGCTGTTGTGAGCCGTTGAAGATGAAACCTATGTGAGGACGGGTTTGTTTTGGTGGCAGGTTTCACAGCTGTGTTTGACTTTGGGACTGGAGAAGTTAGCAACCTTAGCAGAACGTCTTTCATAATCATTGCTGTGGTCTGCAGGTTCCTTTACGGCACTCGCAGTGTAGTTTTTATTACTACGATTGAGACGCATTTACACCTTACATTTAACACTAAACAGTCACTAAAGTAAACCACTAAAGTAAATGAGTTATTCATTAATCAAATAGTTAATAATATTAATCAGAATTTAAAAAGCAGTAGTTTTTAGTGGAAGATTTTGGTCTCTTCACCTGCTGTTATGCTGCTTAACATTTTATTGGTGTGACGTGAGTCAAAAAAACTTCCACTTCTGACTGAGAAGGTCCTTTTCTTTTTTTTTTTTGTTTTTTTTTGTTTTTTGTTTTTTTTTTGTTTTTGTTTTGTCCTCATTTTACGCTTTCGTCTCTCTGAAAGTGCAAATCATTTATCTACATGATGCACACGGCATAAATTAGCACGACTTACTGCAACGTCTGTAAAATCATTTTTACTTCAGTTTATTTTATGAAAACATTTAAGCAACTTCACTAAAAGATTAATAAATATTTTCAGGCATTTTAACATAAAGGTAACTGCACAGTATATTTACTCAGATGGGAATGAAATAAATCCCACCCCAGTATGAACTGATGTGATGGTGTGTCACTAAAGTCCAGCTTTTTTTTTTTTTTTTTTTTTTTTTTTTAAATAAACAGTTAAATATGCAGCAATACAGATCATTACTTTTGTTTAATGAAATGATCGGTCTTTTTCCAGTCCTCTTCTCCTCAGTTCTGGGTGAGTCTGTTCCCTCTGTAGCCTCAGAACATTCATGTTGTTGGCTGAGAACCTGATGTGGTTTTCTGCTGTTTCAGCCCATCCACCTCAAGGTTTGACACGTTGAGATGCTTTTCTGTCCACCGCGGTTGGCAAGAGTGGTTATTTGAGTTGCTGTAGCCTTCCTGTTAGATCAAATTCTCTGACCTCTGCCTGCAGACCTGCCGTCTCTGTAGACTGTTCGCAGGAGAGCAGCAGTTTTTGAAATACTCAGACGTGTTTTGCACCAACAACCACGCCACAGTTACTGTTTATTTCCTTTTATTGACTTTGTCTGAAAGAGGACCAACAGGGGAATCAGTGGGAAATAGATTAGGGCCTCCACTGCACCCTGTTGAGAGCACTGCAGATGCAGCAAGAATTTAAAAAAAATCTAATTTGTATTTTTGTATATGCAGTGTGTCGATAGACTGTAAAAAAGAAATCGCTGCTGGAGGAGATCATTTTAAGATCTTGGTGTTATCAGGTTCTATCTGGGTGAAGGATGAATGGGAGACTATGTACTATATTATAATACTAAGGTCGCAGTGTATTATAATTTATAAGGTATGGTACAGTTTGTAAGATATGTTAGAAGACCAGTTGAATTCCATAACTTGCTGTTGTGTTGACGTGGTGCCGTGCCTGTAGTCTGATGGGAAGTAGCCTGACTGCTGTACGTTCAGCTGAGTTTGGTTTCTTGCAGTCATTGGAGATTCATGTAGCACTCAACCATCAGTTTCTCATGGTTCAGCTGATTTATGTTGAGGAAACCTGGTCCTGTTTAACTCAAGCATTCCTTTCTGGAGTTCCGTCTGTGAGAGCTGTATAGGCCTGGGCCATGTACGCTACCAGACGTGGATGCTGCAGAATAAAGGGGGAGAAGACTGTTCTCACTTTTAATGGAATGTCCCAACTGCCCCTAACCCAGAGAAACGTCATGTATCTATGGAGAATGTAATCCTCAAATTACCTTCCAGTGCTGCACAGATGGTTCTCCGTTACCATGTACCATGCTCACCATGATGAGTACAGACTCCACAAGCATGGGGTGGACAGCGCCACGGACCGGAGTGGCTTTTAGTTAGTGATTCAGCCCTCAGCGTGAATAAAGCCACCACCTCGGGCTGCATGTAGCATGAAGTCGTCCGCTCTGCTCGGGTTTATACTGCCTCACCTTTGCAAAAAAGTCATGATGGTTGACCGTTCTTTATGCATCCTGATTTGGCTGGAAGATTTATTTATTTTTTGATAGATAATGTGCAGTTTGGTCTTTATTCATAGCTTCTCTGGCTGCCTTCCCTCAGCTTATGTGAATCACACTGGGTTCTTATGCTGGGTTTTATCATTAGACCCCCCGTCTTGCTGCTGTTGATTTGTTGGTGTTGGATTATGTCCTCACCCAAACCCTTTTTTCTCTCTTGCAGCTTTGCATAAGCTCAAAATGAGTGCCTCAGGAGAGAGTGCCCTTGACCCTGTCACCTCGGAGTCACGCAAAAGGAAAGGCTCTCCTTGTGACACCTCTGGTCCGAGGTAAGTTTAAATGACCTTGATGTACATGATGATATGTAAAAGGTAAACGCTTCATTTGTGTTTATTGTTGAGGCTTTACAGAGACTGCACACAGGATAGACATCACACAGGCATACCGAACACACACCAAAAATAGTCAAACTCCAGTCCAAAGTGCGTAGATCAGGACTGTCATGAAGCTCTGCTGGGAGTATTTCTGTTCCGTCTGCAGATTAAATGTGATGTGATGACGGTGCACTTAGACTGTAGATGCTGAAATAATGTGGAGTGATTTCTTTGTTTAAGGTGATTCAGTACCTGAGTGAATGTGATTTCAGTAGTATGAAATGGTTATTGTTAGCTCAGCACTTTGCTTGTGCTGTTTGGCTGAGAGCCTTTTCTTTGGCCTTGATGTGGCTCCCTGACAAGATGTCATGAGGCTGAACAAATGTTCATATTGTTTATAAAAAATAAAAATGAAATAATCATTTAACATCTGGGTGGGTTTCAAAAATCAGTCTGTTCCCTGTCCGAGATGTGGAGTATGATCCTGTCGTTAGAGGAATAATAACAGTGTGTGTTTCCAGTGTTGGCTTTGAAGTTTGAGGAGTTTTAAGTGTTTTCTGTGAAAGCGGTAGAGACAAGAATGTGAATTAGTACGTGTTTATAGTAGCTGATTTGGTAGTATTGGATGGATTTTGTGGAATTAGTGGTATCTGCCAGAGAACGTGTGTGATGTGTGAGTAGATCTGGTCTGGGTGAGTGATAGTCTCTCATGAACCAGGCCTTGGTGGAGCTGATGTAACCTCCTGTTTCTACAGCAACCCCACGCAGCACCTGATCCACACAGTGCGCCTGCGTGCAACCTTGGCAATGCACTGACCTACTTTCTCAGCTCTCTCTCTCCACACACACACACACACACACACACACACACACACACACACACACACACACACACATAAAGTAGTGAGTCATCCATATTCCATATGTACATGTACTTGGCCACCTCAGATAAGCCCTCTCCTTGGTCCTCAAATATTATTAGTCAGTCACACATGTGGAAGACACGTACTGTACACACACACACACACACACACACACACACACACACACACACACACACAGGCATTTTCACTGGAATATACAGATTAGCCAACCAAGTAGGGAATGTTAGAGTAAACAGACCCTGCCGTAACACATCTACCCCACTTTGACTCGGCTATGTTCTTTACCTCCTCTGTAATGCTTTATTTATTTATTTATTTCACTCAGCAGAACACTAGAACACTGCATATGCCTGTGGTTCTATGAACACTGGAAAATAGCCAGTGGTGAAGAATATACATGTACACGTGGATATGTTCTGTGTGCACGCATGCCGAGACCTTCAGCAGAGACACGCCGCGACCGTATGATGTTGTATTTGATAGAAATGCCGTTGTCATATGGCTGTATTTTCTTCGGGACCTTCTTGGGAAGTTCGTGCCAGATCAGAGCTGGTTCCCGCATGACAGGAACCCAAGCGGTTATCCAGTGTTCAAAGAACCCCAGCTATATGCTAATATTCTGTTTCACCCTTCTTAACCACTGGGGCAGAGAATAAGACCAGGATAACATGCCACAATGTCATGAGGAACTGATCCACCAGAGGAAGTTCTGGAAAGGTGTTTGGAGATGATGCCAGAGGTTCAGCCAATCATCAAGATGATGATGTTCATCATTTTAGTTTAGAAACGCAGTCCTTGGATAGACCTATTTCACCTACTGACACACCAACACACCTGTCACCTCCACGAGAGCAAAAGGATAAAGATACTGCTGTTATTGTCTTTAGCCATTTTTATAGTTATCTGATAAAGGTGTAATATTGAGTACATTGTGTAAATTAAACTGATGCAAACATGAGTTGGTTTGTAACAAGGCATTATTGGCCACTTGGTGCTATTTTTGCTTTTAAACCAGATGAAAATGGAGAAACAGAGAATCCACCTGAAGCTATTTGTAGGCTTTGGAAAAAAAAAAAAAAAAATCTCTGCTCCCATATCAAAGTACACCATCCTAGAGAAGCTGCGGCTCTCAGACCTAGCTTTGCGGCCGTGAGGCATGAGCTGAGCATGTGTTATTTCTACTAATTTTACAATCCTTACAATCTCTCAGATTACATAAACTGACCTTTCCACAGACAGTAAAAAAAAAAAAAGGTTAAAAAGGTGCTGTTAAAAAGCAGGACTCTTATAGATGCTCATTCGTTAGCCACTGGCACTGGCCCAGCAGACGTCTGGCTCTGTCAGCTAGAACCGCATTTGATAATGTGTCAGTTTCCCGATGGATCACCACATGCGTCCTGCTCCTCTGTAGCACCACATTGCCACCTATTCAGTGAGAGTTTTTCAGTTGGTCTTCGTTTTGTGAGAAAAGCCTCGCATCTCCAGCGCGTTTGATGGGGTCTGATAGTGACGTGGTCCTGAGCCAGAATCAGGCCCCACTCTGGTGTAGTCGGTGACAAATGAACACAGTTTTTGGCTGTAAAGTGTCTTGCCAGCTATTGAAACCTGCACCCTTCCCTCTAGGGCTTCTTTTGATTTACAGCAACACGAGATGTTGAATCCATCCATAAACTGGCAGGAGCGAGGTTTCAATCAGACTGGAGATTCAATCAGGTTACCTGCAGATTGGGGCGATCGATCCATTAGAAACATTAAAATGGATAATGAATTGTCTGTGCCACGTGTGAGTGTCTTATTATATGTTGTAAGTCCTCAGTGCAGTATCATGAGTGTGTTCGCATTTGCTACTCGTACACTAGTGTACGTTTAGCAAAGGAGGTGTGTGTGGCCTGCATCAGTCTAGTCTAACTTCATCACGGTAAGGCTCGTCACGGTAAGGCTCGTCACGGTAAGGCTCGTCACGGTAAGGCTCGTCACGGTAAGGCTCATCAGCTATCAGTCCAAGCCGAACTGCCGCCATTTCAAAGTTAGGTTAGGGTGTGTGGAACCTGCCAGCAGCGAGTTGGAGCTGGTGGTTCTGATTCAGATTAATTTTAAGATTCATATTAATTTCAGATTGAAATTCACCTGTTCAGCTGTCAGTTTCTTCCTCAGACTGGAGATGGGTAACGTCTGCCAGGTTCGGCTCTCGGCCTATAGCGAGGACCTGTAAGCGGGGCTTTGAGGCCGCGTCAGTTAATATTGGGGAGTTCAAAACGTGGTGATTGGATCATCTCCTGTTTCATTGCGGAGAAAAAGACTGCTCTTGTTGTGCATTCTTTAGGTGATGACGTGTACTCACGTACATAGGAAACCCTGTGCAATATGTCTAAAGGTTGTCCGGTTTGGTGATGTAATATAATCAGAGTAAACGTCACTGGCTGTAAAATTGTCTAATGCACACGTGAACAGCCAAAAACACTGCTCTTGTTAGCTGTTACACTCGAAAGATGAGTGCTGTTGGATCTGTGAAAGTGTAAGTGAGGAGGAATTGGTACTGAAAAGTGGAGGCATGTCTGTGATTCTGCACCTCAGGTTCAGACAAGAAGTTCCACGTTTTGCATTAAAATGCAGAGCAAGTGGCAGGAATCGGTTTAACTAAAACCTCCTGCGTAAAGACGGATGATGATGGTGAAGACTTTGGTCTAATATTTGCGATGCTGTTTACATTAATGAGATTCTGAATTTACTGCCTGCCGTCATCGTTATCGCAGTATCCGGAATGTCACATTGTGCAGCTGTAGTGCTTTTTACTGGTGTGTGTTCAGTATAAATGTATTAAGTTAATTCAGTGTGTAGCGCCGGTGTGTAGCGCCGGTGTGTAGCGCCGGTGTGTAGCGCCGGTGTGTAGCGCCGCCCGAGCTCAGTTTACTGTCTGTGCAGAGTTCTGAATGTTCTCCTTGGTTCTGTGTGTGTTCCATTTGGGTTCTCCAGTTTCCTCTCAAATTCCAAAAACATGCCGTGAGCGTGTGTGTGAGCGTGTGTGTGAGCGTGTGTGTGAGCGTGTGTGTGAGCGTGTGTGTGAGCGTGTGTGTGAGCGTGTGTGTG
>JAKKZM010000036.1:9168-21395 GCA_037576825.1 Pangasius krempfi | reverse complement strand
AGGGAAAATGCCCCAAGAACAAGCAGGAACTGAAGACAGTTGCAGTAGAGGCCTGGCAGAGCATCACCAGGGATGATTTTTATGGACCTGACTGTATTACAGAAAAAAAGAAAAACACAGTGGAATCATTTTCTGGAGTTGCTAATGATTTCAGTGAACAAAAAATGTATAATGGCAGCAAATGAATACAGTTTATATAATAGTTACTGTCTCTAGGGCAGGAGTTCCCGAACTAAGTGTCTTGATTTACAAATGGGGTCATGAGAGAAACTCATAATCTCCCATTTTTTCATTTAACTACTTCACAAATGAATATAGAAATAATATTTTGAAAAGTTACTGGAAGTCACATTCAGACAAGCAACGTTCAGGAAAATGAATGCAAGTGTGTAAAGTACCAAGTGCTTTTAGTCCGTAATGGCCTACTAGCTCCATATCATGTTTTCCTCTCAATATTATACATAATAAACAGGAAAGCTGTTTTGATCAATCCAAAAACACTAAATTTATGGTTTAATCAATTGGATCCGGATCCCTTCCAGCGAACACTGGGCACAAGGCGGGAATACGCTATGGATGGGTATCACAGGGCACAATGCACACAATTTAGCACTTAACATTTCTTTAGTGCAACATTAATCATGAATGATCATGTTCAAATATTTTTTCTGACGTTCATGGATTATATATAGCAGCATAGTGATCAATAAAGTGTCAACAAATGGCCACATTATTTGTATCATCAGGCGCTCAACACATGTTAAACCACAGGGCTTTCGTTAGCACAACTGTATCACAGCAAGCAACAATTTGCTGCTATCGCTAATCATTTCAGTGAAAAAACTGTTTTATAACAGGAATAAATTAATACCGTCAATTTAATGGTTACTGTATCTATAGTACTATGTTCATCTGTTTGCAGTTTATTATTTTCCGTTGGGCCAAAAGTGAATAATTACAGTGCCCCAGTCCTATGAATGCCTGGTTTTATATATCAATATATAAATTAACCATAACAACTTAACAGCTTTCCCCAGCATCACAAAAGTGGTAACATGACAAGTTGAACCAATTATGATACTCAATATGAGGACTCCAAGCATAGACGCATTCCACACCTCATGGACTGTGCTGCAGTTTGATTAAAGCATAACCCAGTCCACCTTTTCCATGGGGGCCGGGGATCGATTCTCTGGACCACTCCTGAGCTTGAAAATAGTGTTCCTAGACCAAAGTCACCGGAATAGTCTGTTGTTGTATAGGGGGGTGTGGGATCCTTGTAGATCTTTGCTGCTCTGGACCTGCACCGCTTGGTGTAGATGTCCCAAAGGAAGGCTGGCATCATTCATGGATGTGTTTGATCAGTAAGTGGACTAGAGAATCAGGAGCGGATGAGGTCTATGATGAGTCACCACAGAGGTCAGAGCCACTGAACGGTAACTGTGCAGCTCAGCTGGAATGGATGTCTTGGGTACAGGGATAAAAGTGGATCTCTTAAAGCATGTAGGAACAACAGAATGTGTCAGGGACAGGGTGAAAATAGTGGTGAGCAGTAGGGCTAGGTTTTTAGAACCCTTCTGATGATATTGTCTGGGCCTGCTGCCTTCCTGCTGTTCACACACCTCAGAGTCTTCCTCATGGCATGTTCTGAGACAGTGAGCTGGAGCTGTGACTATGGAAAGCCAAAAGGGTTAGACACAAACTGCAGTTTTGTATTAAATTAAGACATATGTAAATGCATCCTAATTGATTAATTTTTTTAAGGTGACTCTAGTATGCGCATTATTTACAGTTCTAGATTGCGTTATTGCATATTGGATGCACTATTGCTTGAAGAGATTTTCCCAAACTTAATTCAGACCATTTTGTCAGTATTGTATAACAGCGGACTCAGAGAAGTTGAATACAGATCCATGTGCTGGAGATCCTTCTAGAAAATCCTACTATGCAGTGTTTCATGTTTTCATTCCCCTTCTACAACTCAATATCGCAGGAAGCAGCTGTTACAGACTGACTGCAGTGTGTGTGCTGCTGCTGTGTGCTCTCCTGCTGATTGCCATCACAGTGCTGTGGATCAAATTCGAAACAGAGCGAAACTTAAGCACGCAGTTACAGCAGGAGAGAGATGACCTTCAGAAAACGTTGGATGTATTTGGTGAGTACATACTGAAAGCTGCAAATGTAGGATCTCTATATTAGAAATCAAATTAACCCCGGCACGTTAATACATTGTTTATTGGTATCAAATAAACCTCAATGCTGAGTGTTACTGCACATGGCCTACTGTGTGATCAGATATGCAGGAGAAGCTGAGATGGGCAAACTTCAGCTCCAGTCTTTACTACTTCTCTGAAATGAAGAACTGGACTGAGAGCAGACAGGACTGCAGAGAGAGAGGAGGAGACCTGGTGATCATAAACAGCAAAGAGAAACTGGTGAGAAAGAGAGAGAGAGAGAGAGAGAGAGAGAGAGAGAGGTGCTCATGTTCTCTTATTATGTTATCACATGCACAGGAGTTCATTGTTGAACAGCTGCTAGGAAGTCGGACTTGGATTGGTCTGAGTGACAGAGAAGCAGAGGGAAAGTGGAACTGGGTGGATGGTACGCCACTGACCACTGGGTATATCAACAATCATCTTTTTTTTTTCTTGTACATTTGAGACTGCATCAGATGAAAAAACCCAGAGAAATGTTATTTCCTGTTATATTCTTATTTGTCAGAGATCATTCTGTTATGATTTGTTAGGAATCTCAGTGAACACAGGCTAAGAGTGTCAGGTTAAAGTTGTGGAATTGAAGGTAACTGAACACTAAATCAGATGTCTTGGTTTCAGGTACTGGGCTGAACACCAACCGGATAACTACAATGACGAAGACTGTGCTGAGATTGGGTTTCCAGATAAATGGAGCTGGAACGACAGACCATGCTTTCATAAACAAGGCTGGATCTATGAGAAGAGTGTTGGATCTGTGAGAACAGTACAGGGAAATAATGACATGTTCACAAATAAATCAAGCTGAATGTATTGATCAGTTGGAGAAGTTACAACTGTCATCATCGTTAAAGCCCAATCACGGTGCACAACAACTTTATCTGGCGCCTATATAATCAGCTGTAGAGCGTGACCTGTAAGCTGTGATGATATAAACCTCACCCTCTCTCTCATCAAGCTCACTGTACTTCATGACACTGCAAGGAGTAATCCATTCGGTGGAATGGATTATCAGAGACTCTTAGTAAACACGCTGTACTAAAAAGTCACATGACCACCGCAGCATTATGTAATAGATCTCACCACCTGAGATGAGTTATGATCACGTGACCCTCTAAAATTGACCTGCTCACACTTTCACATTATATTAACTCCTCTACTTTTTGTTCGTTTGTTTATTTACACTCATGTTTATTACTTCACTATTTTGAATATGAGCATCTTTCAAAACTTCATAGGCAATAAATTCTTTTCCAATCACATCCTTTTTTTTATTCCTCTTATACCACAGCAATTTTCAATAAACAAATTTTAAAAAATGTATTGATTGAATACATTTCTGTGTTTATAGTTACGTTTTAATGTTGTGGATGTTCAGCAAAACACGATCTTGTTATCAGATGGATCTTCATCAGCCATGCAAAGAGCTTCTGAATATTTGTGTATTGCTCTGTGATTATTACTTGTAATAATAACTCAGTTACGCCAGGAATTGTTCTAGTAACACGTCCTTTGTGTAGATCAATCAAATTCTTTACTCCAGATCCAGTTCATAAAAACAAAACTAGAGGATTTTTTTTTTTTTTTTTTACAGTCCACTCAAAATAAAGTTTTTACTTTACTATTAGCACTATTCTTTAATCCTATTTCATCAGTAGTGGCTGGCATAAATGGGCTAGCTGGGCTAAAGCGCCCCCTGTCTTTCAAAGAGGATTATTTGCTGTAAAAGATGTCTTAATGTGGATTCTTTTGGATTCTGTGGAACCGAGCACAACAGCACCATCAGCAGTCATTAGAAAAATACACAGAATGGTATGAAGAAGTGAGGAGTCTGCTTGATGGCTACTGAGCTAAGATCAGGATCACAGCTCACTCATTACCAAACACGAAACCTCACACTATGTCTCTGAAATATTATTTTTTTATTAATAGAAATTCCTTTAATCAATCCTCATAAAATGACCTGCACAGGTTACATAATACATATTTGAAATCCTATAATTCCTTGATTTGTCCCTTTGAATTTTAACACAGCAGTTAAAATCAGAAATATATATATTAATATTAATGTAAATAGGAAAATATTCATTTTATAAATGGACGTTTATAGCACAAATAGGTACAGAAGCAGAATAATATACTGTTAAAAATCTGTAATGTAGGACAATTGTATAACAGGTTAAATTTAACATTAAATTTGGGGATCTATGCTCATCAGCCATAATATTAAAACCACCTGCCTAATATTGTGTAGGTCCCTCTTGTGCAGTTCTGACCTGTCCAGGCATGGACTCTACAAGATCTCTGAAGGTGTGCTATGGTATCTGGCAACAAGACTTTAAAAGTCTTGGAAGTTGTGAGGTGGGGCCTCCATGAATCGGACTTGTTTGTCCAGGACATCCCAGAGATTCTCGATTGGATTGAGATCTGGGGAATTTGGAGGCCAGGTCAACACCTTGAACTCTTTGTTGTGTTCCTCAAGCCATTCCTGAACAATTTTTACAATGTGTCAAGGCACATTATCCTGCGGAAAGAGGCCACTGCCATTAGGGAGTACCTTTGCCATGAAGGCATGAGCTTGGTACAATGCTTAGGAAGGTGGTACGTGTCAAAGTAACATCCATATGAAAGCCAGGACCCGAGGTTTCCCAGCAGAACATCACCCAGAGCATCACATTGCCTGGTGCCATCTCTTCCCCAGGTAAGTGATACACACGCACCCGGCTGTCCACATGATGTAAAAGAAAACGTGATTCATCAGACCAGACCACCTTCTTCCATTGCTCTGTGATCCAGATCTGATGTTCACGTACCCATTGTAGGTGCTTTTAGTGGTGGACAGGGATCAGCATGGGCACTCTGACTGGTCTGCAGCTACGCAAGCTGCGATGCACTGTGTGTTCTGGCATCTTTCTATCATAGCCAACATTAACTTTTTAAGCAATTTGTGCTACAGTAGCTCTTCTGTGGGATCGGACCAGACGGGCGAGCCTTCGCTCCCCATGTGCAGCAATGAGCCTTGGGGGTCCATGACCCTGTTGCTGATTCACCAGTTGTTCTTCTTTGAACCACTTTTAGTAGGTACTAACTGCTGCATACCAGGAACACTCCACAAGACCTGCTGTTCTGTAGATGCTCTGACCCAGTCATTATAGCCATCACAATTTGGCCGTTATCAAAGTCGCTCAGATCCGTACGCTTGCCCATTTTTCCTGCATCCAACATATAAAATTATTTCACAATGATATATCAGTTACCTTAAATAATGCCAGGAAATAATCCATGACATTTATTATTGATATACATCAATAGATTACTGATTGATCTTCGATTTATGATAGCTACTGTATGTCGCATTACATACATTATTCGTTCTCATTTCTCTTCATCACACAGTTTATCGCACTTTCTTTCATTAGGTCAAATGTTAAAAAATTGTGTCATGTTCGTAGATTTCAAAAATGAAGGTGGACTCTCCGTCTATCTGTGTAAAACAGCACTTTGATTGGGTAAGCTATGATTTTTTTTAAACAAATTGCGGTTATTAAAAAGAGAAGCACAATTGCGAGGCATGGTAAATAAGGAAGTCACCAGCAGAACTGAGGTTAAGCAATGATTGCATCAGAGATCCACGTCTTGTGCTACTGTCATATATTGGCAAAGCATTCAAATAAGCTCAAATCACCTCATCTCTCCTCACTTGATAACACCAATCCTGACTGTTTCCTTTTTTTTTGTAAATAGTTATACAATATAACATAAGAAATGAAATACTTAGGGGCGTGAGGTTATAGGAAAATAATCAACAAGAGGGAAAGGTGAAAAGTGGAGTTACACGTATCACATCAAAGTTCATTATTTAACCTTTATAGCACATCCTGGCATGTTTTGTTCCTCTTATTCCACACCATTTTGTCAGCGATTACAATCGAGCAGAGACGGTTGCAAATGAAGGCAGACTTGGGACTAAGAAGTAAGCCGATCCAATACGTCAGTCAAAAGCAGGGTGAGAAACAGGCATGAATCAGGTGATCAGCAAAAAAGACAAAACCAGAATGGAAGGCTTGGTGTCATTGTGCATGAACTCAGAGAGAAACTTCACGCTGTGTGTGTGTGTGTGTGTGTGTGTGTGTGCAGACTGAATCCAGGTGTGTGTGAGATCAGTAATCAGGTGAAGGTGTACGTGATAGTGGATGTGGGTGACGGGAATTGGACTATGTTCTGAGGCTGTGAAGGATTCTGGGAACTGGAGTTCAGGGCCTACTCCGGTGTTGACATAACATCAAAATCCTGTACCCTATTCTTCTGGAATTATTCAGTAGAAATATACATTCAAAATTTGTGAATTAAATTTATTAAGACTGAAGTAACCAAAAAATATTTACACTAGGTTCCGTGGGACAAGAATTGCATTCACGTCTGCTGATGCTTGATGACTTCCTCATTTAACAGCATTACACAATTATGATTTCACTATTCACCAGACGCAATAATGGACCCGTGTCGTTACAACCTACACCCACAAACTGGACGTTGATGGATGCAGGCAGAGACACGGTACTTCGGTCTTTTAGAGATCAGAGATGTCTGAGCCAGTTTGTGAGTATGTGAACTACACTGAGAAAAGAGAAGTCATAGTGGAAATCTATGACAGTGCAGACGCCGTTAGAGGTCATGACCATGAAGAAGAGACGGAAGCCACGAGAAAAGAGAAAAGCCTACGGACTGAACACACAGGTACGCAGGTTTTAAAGTGTATATTGCATAGTGATAAGTAAGAAATGAAACGCTTGGGTTGCGAAACATTAAATGAGCAGGCAGTTAGCTAGCTAATTTACCAGTGTGAAATAACTAGAGTCAACGAATGAATATTATAGTACAGCTCTTGTGATTGGTCAGAAGGCAACACATTCACTGGTCCACGTAGTCTAAGAGTACTATACATTTATTAAAAAACATGTTGGTATTTAACAAAGAAAAATGTCTACTCGTTGATATGGTGAGGTTTTCTGTCAGAAAACGTTTATTTAACTTACAAACGCTTTGACCGTTAATAGCTATTAACTGTTAACATAAGCAAATTGATTTTTAAAAAAAAAAATGTCATTCTCTTTAAAAAAAACAATTTTTGTTCAACATTAAGAAATGCATTCATGTTTTCATGCATTCTCTCTCTCTCTCTCTCTCTCTCTCTCTCTCTCGCTGTGTTATCATATTATTTGCTTTGTATATGGTTATATAAGCAAATGAAACAATAAAAGTAAGCTAGGTATACTGTTAAAAAAAAAAAAAGGAAAGAAAATGTAAAATGCCAATTTTTATTTTTTTTTAAAAACTGAAAATGAAGTTTGTTCATTTCTAATTGCATTGATATGCCATTCGGATGTAACAGTACAGTCATAAACAGTCGTTTAAAATATCTTTACAATGGTTGAATATAAAGCAGATCGACAAATCAAAAACAAATCACATGCATCCCAATATGTGCTTATGAGATGTTGTGAAATAACCACTCCATTTCGGAAAGGAGAAGGAGAAGTACATTGTAGAAGTACTGGATTGCTTAAGGTAGATATCGGCCATTAAAATGAGGAAGGAAAAGAAATGAGACAGAAAGAAAGACAATATTTCGATCTCCTTGTCTACTCGTGATCATACTCGAATAGGCTGTGGCATTCAAACAATGCTCACCTAGCTATTAAAGGCCACCCCCAACCACCCCCCCCTTGATGTGTGCTAAAAAAAAACATTCCCCACACCGTTACACCGCCACCACCAGCCTGAACTGTTCACACAGGGCAGTTTGGATTCATGGATTCATGCTGGTGATGCCAAACTCTGACCGTACCATCTTCATGTTAGAGCAGAAATCGTAAGCAGGAACATCGTCAGTTTCTTTACTTGTAGGTCTATCGTTAGAGGATCTTCGCATGGAGAACACAGTCAAATGTCACTTGTCACTCATTTTGTACAGTGTGACAAAAATCTTACAAGATAATTAGTGTGCATCCGTGCTCATTCATCTCTAGGAGAACCATGGAGCAGGTGTTACACGCTGACCGCAGTGGGTGCGCTGCTGCTGGGTGTTCTCCTGCTGACTGCCGTCACCGTGCTGTGGATCAAATTCAACAACGTGAATAGAGAAAAAGACCAGCTACAGACCAGATACAACAGCCTGACTCTAGAAAGGGACCAGTTCAAGCAGGAGAACTCCGAACTGCACGGTGCGATTTCAAAACTTGGTAGGTGAACACCGTGTTTATGTGAAAATGTTAATTTGTTAATTATAATGTTAATTAGCAATAATGTTAATTATTTCGTTCATTTTTTTAAGGCAAGTCGCTACACGTGAATAGGAATTTTATTTTTTTAAATATATAAAAAATAAATAAATAAATAAATAGATTTCACCGTTAATCTTTGCCAGCTGATTGCTCTTACAGATTTTTTTTTTCTCTCTTTTTGATAGTGAAACTTTTTCAATTACATTCATTTAGGAAAAATAAGACTAATTAAATATGCATACATTTGTTTATTTAATAAAACCGAAAAAATGTATTGGTTTGTGAAGTTCGCTCCCGTGAGAAACCCTTTTACAAAATATTTTGCTGCAAAACCATTTCTTTATTGTTTAATCAAGAAAATAGCGTGCACTTTCAGAAAAAAATAAAATAAAATACGCCAATTTTCATCAAATATAAAATCCAGTGGAGACTCGTTCGTAGGGCCAGATTAGGCAGATCACCATCTTATATCAGCCATTCAATAAACGGTCATCTTCATGAAGTTTACATTCACAACTCAATACATTTTGGGTTTTTTTTTTGGATTTGCTTGCCTTTATAGATGTTGTGCAATTGTTGAGCAACTCATTCACGTCCCAAAATACCTCCATAGTTTCATTTATCGCACCTAGTGGTCAAAACGGGAACTACAGCAAGTAATAATAGAGGCTCTTTGGGGCAGGAATCACGATGCACCATACTCACGGGAGGAGGAGCGCATAGGATGAGTTTTTTTTTTTACACCACATTAGTGTAGCTAGTTAGGCTAGTTTAAAAAAACGTTTGCATGGATTTTGAGATATCGTTGCGCTGGAAATTTTGCTGAAACCCTGGCAACCCTGGTTAATGATATTAGTTCTTTTGTGTGCGCCTCGCTGGCAACAAACCTGCTTTTTAAAAACTACATTGTGTATATAGTGGTATACACTTGAAATTAAGCAACATGATTTTATGACAGTGATGGAAATCATATCATCTCTGAAGCATTAGGAATAAATTGGTATTAAATGAATGCATCAATATTTATATAAATACTCTAAAAAAAAAAGGATGGAGAGTTTTCAGATCGAGCGTTTACAACATTTCTACTGAAAAGAGGAACTGGAATGAGAGCAGAAAGTACTGCAGAGAGAGAGGAGCAGACCTGGTGATCATAAACAGCAGAGAGGAACAGGTAAGAGAGAGAGAGAGAGAGAGAGAGAGAGAATAAGTGAGTATCTATATTCATATTGTGCTATTACAATTACAGGAGTTCATCAGTAAATATTTTGGCGGTACTGAAGCTTGGATTGGTCTGACTGACAGTAAGACAGAGGGGGACTTTAAATGGGTGGACGATAAACCACTGACCACTGCGTAAGACATCACTGAACTGACATTTACTCATGATGCAGGTTTTCTCTCAGTCTGATGCTTTAGATGTTAAATAACAGACATTCTGACTCTCTCTGTGTTTTCAGGTTCTGGTGGGACAAGGAACCCAATGATTTTGGAAGCGGAGAGGACTGTGCTATAACAGGCTATAGAAAGGCTAAATCTAACATATCGACCTGGGCTGATTATCCCTGTGACCACCCTGTAGTCGGGATTTGTGAGAGGAAAATATTTAACTGAACACGCGAGTCAGTCAGAGAAATTGAAAAACTGAAATATTTATTCTTACAATAGCAGCTATCAGGTAGCTTGAATGATTCTGTGTAACATGGGTTCATAAGTTTACATACACCTTGCAAAATATATATAAAAAAAAAAAAGATGGCCTGAATAAGCTTTTTCATGTAACAGATGTTTACATATAGTCCACAAGACAAAATAATAACTGAATTTACACAAATGAACCAGTTCAAAAAATCAAAAGATGAACCACTGTCACAAAACATAAAAACAGTCGATGATCATCCAGGTAACACACACAGCATTAAGAATCAAGTGCATGTAAACCTTTTTCACCAAAACTGGTTCATTTGTGAAAATCCAGTTATTGGTGTATCTTGTGGACTATATGTAAACATCTGCTATGTGAACTAGCTTATTCGGTACTAAATAACACGCACAATGCAATTTTTATGATTCCTCTTTTTTTTTTTTTTTAATTATTACCATTTTGCAGATTGGGCAAGGCGTATGTAACCTTATGACCCCAACTGTAATTCTGTTCTGTAAAAGCATCTTTGAGTATCTTGCAAAGCGCTCTATAAATAAAATGTATTATCATTATAACTTTTTTTGGACTTCCTGCCCACTTCTACATTGCTGCAACTGTGTCTTGGTCTCTTATTATTCTTAGACTAGATGGTGTTTTAAACTGTTAAACATGATGTTTTTTTTGCTGAAGGCATTGACGAAATGATAATAAACTTCATCCCTCTGTGAAAAGGGAAAACTGAAGCTGAAGTTCTCGCTGCTCATCGCACTGCAGCCGATTGTTTCTAATTGTTTTCAGCTCGTAGCTCATAGCAACAGTCCACTGAGAGCGTGACACCGTGACCACGTGACCCTCTGACTCGCGAGAACACCGCGGGCAGCGTGCGGGATTGTGGTGAAGTCTCGGGGACTGTTCCAAACGCTCGCTCGAGCATCCCGCTATGACGTCATCGAACGGTTCGATTTGGGGCGGCGCCATGGGGGATTGTGACGTGTGTGACGTCACAAAGGGGACGCTTATATTACAGGCTGCACACAGCACGAGCTTTCTTTCTTATTACAGCTGATTTCTCACTACAGTCTCACTGCAGAACGACGGACTAAAATACGATGGAGAGGTTCTATTATTTTCTGCCATCAGTGCTTAAAAACTGGCTAACAAAGCCAGACAGTGATGAACAGGAAGACGTTGCATCTGGAGCAACAGAAGAAGAAGAAGTTGCGGCGCAGGATGAAGTTGCGTCTGGAGCAACGGAGCAGGAAGAAGTTGCGTCTGGAGCAACGGAGCAGGAAGAAGTTGCTGCTGGAGCAAAAGAAGAGGAAGAAGTTGGATCTGGAACAACAGAGCAGGAAGATGCTGCGACCGAATTACCAAAACAGGAAGAAGCTGAGAGAGACTTCCATGAGAACATCTGTGGTAAAATGCAGCAAGTTTTGACGGACAAAGAAACCCGTTTGAAAGGCCAGATCCTTGCCAGGCAGCTCTACCACCAGGAGGAGTTCAGAAGTCCGAAGACTATCCGGGAGCTGAGTGAGGATCAGGAATTAGCCGAGGTAACAGTGAAGGCGTACGTGACGTACTTTAAGTTTGGATCGATGTCTCTGAATGAGGCTCTCCGGTCGTTCCTCAAAGAGCTTTGGCCAGAGGATGAACTTGAGATTCAGCATCTCCTTATTACGCACTTCTCTCATTGGTACCTTATGTGTACTGGACAACCGCTCAGCTTCCACCCTGCAGTGTACTACCTGAGCTGGGCCATGATCATACTGAATGCTGATCTTAATGGCAGTCACAAAGGGAGGAAAATGACTTGTGAAGGATTTGTAGCCAACCTCAGTAGTGCGAATTGCGACTTTCAGTATCCTCTGAAACATTTGAAGAACATCTATAAATCGATCAAAACGAAGCCTCTTAAAGTGTTCAGAGTAAGAACTAGATGTCAGTCTTTGGGCAGAAAGGCAAGATCGATACCAGAGGATTCTGGCTGTAAGTCATCATTCGGGACTGACAACAACCCTACCACTACTGTCCACAAAACAGGAAATCTCATCTGCAAAAGAGTTACAGATGAGAATGGGAGAAAAA
>JAKKZM010000035.1:45544-56838 GCA_037576825.1 Pangasius krempfi | reverse complement strand
CACACTCACACACACACTCACACACACACTCACACACACACTCACACACACACTCACACACACACACTCACACACACTCACACACACTCACACACACTCACACACACTCACTCACTCGTGTAGTAACAACGTTTGCGTGGTTTCACGTCGCTGTACTTTGTCTTAAACAGAAATTCAGAATTTTCTCAGTAAACTTCGTATTAAAACATTCTCCTAAACAAACACCGTGAAGTCAAAAGTTTGTGCACCCCTGCCCTTTTTTTGATATTTTCAGTATTTTAGAATAATAACGACAGCATTAACACTTTAAAATCATACAAAAAAAAAAAACACAGCTGTAACATTTAATTTATTGGGGAAAAAATTTGTTGGGAAATCTGTGACGCACTCGGTATCGTAAAACGCAAAATATGCACACGACTTTCTTTCTACGTCTCTGGAGAGCGCTGTGAACGTGGGCGGCACCCGGATATGACATCACGCGTCAAGGCGTCGTTTTATTCATTTGTTTATTTTAATCCACACATCACGGACGTTGATTTTATATCTTTTTAAAGCGGTGTTGTCTAAAACGGGACGGGGCGACACCGCTATACTCAGAGCTTCCTCCAGCTCGGACTTTCTGAAGAGGTCACGCCGTGACGTGTCGATCTTCTATCGGTCACACGTCTTCACGTGATACGAATTCGCAGGTCAGAGTTCAGCAAACATGAACTATGGATCGCGGCGACGTGGGAAACTTCTTCGCACGAGTTCAATGGAACTGAAAATTCCTGTGTGACCGCCGCTTAAGGCACAGGCATTCACACACACACACACACACACACACACACACACACACACACACACACACACACACGCCTCTCCTTCCTCAGGACAAAACAAACCTCTTCTGATTCTTTTTCCCCCTGAAGCGAACCTCCTCTCTGAGCAGAGAGAAGTGAGGCTCGTGACTCGTCAGCCCCAGCATTATCTACAGACACAGAGAGATTAAATTATAGACGACAATACACACACACACACACACACACACACACACACACACACACACACACCAGGTCAGCGTCCAGGCCGTACAGGCAGTGTCGTGTGTTCGGATCGTGGCCCGGTCTGGCGATCTCGGACCGGATGAACTCCATGATCTTGTGCTCTCCTTCTCCTGGAGTCTGCAGACGACAGAACACACGTTTTGTGCACATGGAAAAGAAAAGAACAACATCGTATCGTCCTTTAAGGACATTTTAAACAACGTTTACGCACTAAAGTACGCTCGTTTTTATTTAACTGTAAATATGTGATGTTTTATCCCAAACATCAAACATGAAGAAAAAAAAAAACATGCCTGTCTATAAATAATGGCACCCTGGACCTAACGTGTCCTGGAGGTGAAAAGTTCAGGAACAGAACGTGCCACAAAAACATTACTGTACGTGTTTAATTAAATAAATCTGTACTGAGGAGGATCATGGGATTTATTTTCACAGTTAAAGTGGCGATGACGAGCTGAAGAACCCAACTGTATTAACGCGGCATTTTAAATCGAACGAAGACGCAGGCGATTTGGGACGCGGCTCGTTTCTGTGTGTGGACACTGATGGATATTTTTTATTTAAATTTTTGTTTTTATAGTTGATTAATTTCTCCAAATATTAAGTGAATCACCAACATCCCCGTCCTTCCCCTGAACATCGTCGCTGAATGATGATAATGAAGGTGATACACGCGTACGCGCGTTGGGAATGTCAAAAGAATTCCGATCTGAGCGTTCTCATTCCTGACGCGTGACCGCTCATCCGACATTTATCCGATCTAGAACCTTATAGGGAAAGATTTTTGTGTTCTGACGGAATCAGACCTGTCTCACTGTATTACAGTGCGAGTGTGTGTGTGTGAGTGTGTGTGTGTGTGTGTGAGTGTGTGAGTGTGTGTGTGTGTGTGTGTGTTTAGCATTATAACAGCATTGCGGTTTGGGATGGAAGCCTAGACAGGAGCCTGTTGTCATGGTAACCTGGTGAAAGACGGGTTGTCTCGCCATCATACATCAGTGTGCTAGATTAGACACACTAATATTCAGGGATGTTTAATTGATAATATCATGGGTGTAGCCTATTACTGAGCGTGTGTGTGTGTGTGTGTGTGTGTGTGTGCGTGCGTGCGTGCGTGTGTGTGCGCGTGTGTGTGTGTGTGTGTGGTCCCTCCGCTCACCTCGTGACCGGACAGGTACACTCGCACGCCCTGCCACATTCGGTCTGTGGACAGCTTTTTCTGCACAAAGTATTTCAGCTGCTCGTGAAGCCGGACCATGAACTCAGTACCTATAGAGAAATGAAAAACAAACAAACAAATAAACAAACAAACAAACAAGTAAACAAACCATCACGGCTCAGACAAAAATGAAACTCCGGGACTTTCACGTGTCGTCCCTGAAAACCAGGCGTCCTTGAACGTCTTTATTTTGTCAGTCAGACACGCGGAACGAGCGCCAGGCACGAGTCGGATTTTAAAACATTAATTAATCAATTAAATGCGATATTTCAATCTAATTTTATGACGATGAGTTTATTACTAAATACACGTTCATTTAATTTCAGCACTTTTAGAGCACTTCTTAACAAAAGAGCCGTTTGACCAGGATATCCGGTTAAAACTGAAAAATAATTTAATTATATAATTATAAGGTAAATATAAAATTATATCTATATATTTATGTCTTCACTTTATACATATACACTGTGAATTAATTTTAAATAAACAGGACGTTATAATTAATTTAAACAATGTGGGATTTGAATGATGTATTTTAAAGTAATTAATTATACCGATTTATAATTATAATTATTGAATCATTATTAGAAACATAATTATAATAATTAATTTATAATAATTACAACAAATAATAATAATTATTTTTATGTAAAAAATAAACAGCACAAATTGTTTTTACTCAGTGAAAGCTGAGAACTAACCGGGCGTGATGCAGTTGGAGTCGAATCGGGCCTCAGTGGGTAAAACCTCGCCCTTCTCCAGAGCCTTCTTTATCTTCTCCTCTGCTTCCTTCGCCGATCTGAAAGGAAAGAGAGCAGCACGTGACCTTCAGCGACCCTCAGCGACCTATAGTGACCTACAGTGATCCACAGTGACCTACAGTGACCTATAGCGACCCTCAGCGACCTATAGTGACCCTCAGTGATCCACAGTGACCTATAGTGACCTACAGTGACCCACAGTGACCTATAGCGACCCTCAGCGACCTATAGTGACCCTCAGCGACCCACAGTGACCTATAGTGACCTACAGAGATCCATAGTGACCCATAGTGATCCATAGTGACCTACAGTGATACATAGTGACCCATAGTGATCCATAGTGACCTACAGTGACCTATAATGACCCTCACTGACCCATAGTGATCCAGTGACCCACAGTGACCTATAGTGATCCATAGTGACCCACAGTGATCCACAGTGACCCACAGTGACCTTTAGAGATCCCTAGTGACCTATAGTGATCCACAGTGACCCACGGTGAGCCATAGTGATCCGCCACACCCATAGTGTGGTTTGAGACGTAGCCATGTGGAAACGTTCCTTATACACGAGTGTTAACCTAAGCTATCGCTAATCTAGTCACCTTCCTAACGAGCTCGAACACCAAACGACTTCCTGTTAAGACGCGTAGTAAACTAACGAGGATGAAGAACCCTTCAGTTCAGGGTTTCCCAAATGTGGATAAGAATTAAGTTTCTACAGTATCAGCTCATTCACAGGGACTTGAACAATGGACGCTCCACAATCCATAAACAGACTAACATTTATGGAAGGAGTCTCCAGTGTCAGCGGTGAAGCTGTAACTTTTCCGACATCTAATAATCAAGCATAATTATTGCATGATCGAAGCTGGATTCCGTACCTGAATCTTCTGCTGCGCTGCTGGTTCATTTTGGCCCTCGGTGCGACTCCGTCCACGGCCATGAAGAACACCTTCCTGGGCTTGATGATGCGAAAGAGCACTTCGAGGTAGTGGAAGATGTCGGCGAAGATCTTCTCCTCGGTGATGCGGAAGTGCACGTCCTCGTCGTTGGGGTGCGAGCACTGGTGGATGATCCCGTTCATGTCCAGGTACAGGTTATCAAACTCAGGGATCTGTGAGAGAAAAGACATTTTTAATTCTGTTTTAAATTTAAAAAAGAGACGACAGGGATGGACCAAATCTGTTCGATCGTGCGTGAAAGATTGTATTAATCGGATGATTATCACATGACTGATTATCACATTCAACGTTTCAAACGTGACTGAAAAGGGATGGACTGATTCACAACACCATCCTTTAATCCACTTAAATATAAGAAAGCGTTAAAAAATGTATTAATGAGTGAAAATGATCATCAGAGGATCAAATTAAACACATTTGAAGTGGCATTTTAACACAGGTGCCAAAATTTCTGCACAATTTCCGCGGCGTTCTCCGTTCTCGAAGAGCCGAAGCGTCACGTCTTTAACCGACTCGATAATTTTACATTCGAATTATAAACGACGCTTCAAGAGAACCGTTCTCTTCTTCTCCGTCGGTCCTCAGCGTGGTTTTCAAACTGCTGCTCCTGCTGCGTCACAGGGCGGCGTAACAGACACTCGGAGGAAAGCGCTATCTACCCTCTTCCACATACACGAGCTCACGATTGGCTAATGTCGCTGTGATGGACAGGGGACAGAGAGTAAGCCCCTCCCACTCAGAGAGCGACCGACAAGTTCAGTTTTAATAAAAATTTGCTTCTTTCAGTGGAAAGTTCAAAAATAATAAATAATTTAAATTATTGTACATATACAAAACATGTTTTATATCACGTGCTTTATTTTCATTTCATCTCAATAAAACCCAGAACATAGATATTAAACACTTTAGTAAATACAAATAAAACTTGTAGATTTAAAGTTTAACAGTATTTGTATTAATATATTTATTAAAAAAATATAATTGAATTGTTTATATTTGGATAGTTATAGAGATAAAACAACACTTTACTGAGGACAAATTACCTCATAAACCTACACATTAACTCTCACATGAACCGAATCCCAAATCTTTCCCTCCTCCCTAAATAAGGGCCCTCGTGCACGACATTAAAGGACCCCTTCGCGCCCTACCTAGTGCACTACAGCTGCACCACAGATCAATTTGGGATTGTACCAGAATTCCTCAGGGTTTGATTAGCTGAGAAGCTAAAGCGCTGAAAATTAAAAACTCAGAATGTCACCACGTCGAACTTAGACTCCTTTCAGACCACCAAGAGATTTTTTTAAAACTAAAACGAATCACTAATCAAGTGTTTATATTTAAAAATAAACAACCCTGACTGAGGGGGGAGTGTTAGCCGGTGGCTAGTGTTAAAGCTAACTAGCATTTATTAACAAACACAAACCTGGTGCTCCTTTACAACTTCACTCAGACACGGATATCGCTCTGAAATCCATCGGTAAAATTTAGGAACCCCCATTTTTTCCGAGAAAAACAACAAAATTAGTAATCAGTAAACAAATCTCTGAGGCGGAGGTGAAGAGCTGCATTAACTTTGCTAGCTAGCTTGGTATTGCTGTGTTGGGCTCTAGCTAGCGGTTTACGCTTCCGTTTGTTTTCCCACTCGTATTGCGACACGTCCCGCCCTCCTGCGCGCTGATTGGGTAGTACCGTGTGGCTAGTCGCACAATGATTGGCTAGTGATTTATAGCATCCAATCACTGCACAGGAGGTGGAAATCTTACAAAAACGGGTAGTACAAAAAAAGCAAGTAGCGGTAATGGTTGTTGTCCGACCAATAATAATGTCCGTGCGGAATCTCTGACCTAATGACCTAATAAAATATTACAGGTTTTATAATTTTATATAAACAAACACAAACGTCATAGATTTTATTTTGTACTTTAAACTTATCTGAAAAAGTTTACACATTAAAGCAAAGCAATATATATATATATATATATATTTTTTTTTTAGTTTATTATTTTTTTTAAATATTGTAATATTGTGCAACCGATAATTCTTCCGGATTGAACAGGAACCATACTGTTGATCTGTTTCAGTTTGTGTTGTTTAATGTGTCGGGAAAAAAATAAATAAATAAAATATGCAAATAAATATGCAAATACTTTGAATTAATTATGTTGTAATAATAGAATTACTATTGAACTGAAAGTGTTTCCTTCAAACAATGCTTTATTGTAAATACTGAGCACATTACAGTGCAGACTTGTTTTAAAGGAAATAAAAGCACATTTAAAAAATTATTTGCTCATAAAAATAACAGTGAAGGATGTGTATAATGCGCATTAACTTTTAACTGAATCTAAACAGACAGTGTGCTGCATTTATTCATGTTTATAACACTTGAGAAATCAATTTTCTTTGTGCTTTAATGATTCACTGTTTTTATCTTACAGTATTTCAATACATTAAATCAAGTAGTTAATATTTGTGGCATTCAAAGAGTCTGGGATTTTATATTTATTTATTTATTTTACGGTCAGAGAGGAAAAATGAAGCAGTGACAGCAGTGTAGATAAAACTCTGTCCCAAAACACCAGCATCCAAACGATTAGAATTTATTCTCAGAGCTCACAGCCTTATTTATTTGTTTGTTTGTTTGTTTGTTTGTTTGTTTGTTTGTTTGTTTGTTTATCCTCTTGGGTGTTATTTTCTTACTATCATGCCACGGTAACACTATAATTTCCTATGAGATGTCAATAAAATTGATCTTATCTACATTTTAAAAGGTAAACAGGGTTATTGTGCAGGTTTCCAGACTGAACAGACTGAAATTCCGTTCAAAGTAATAAATATGTTATACTCTTTTACTCTTCTATGATACAGTTAACAAGAGCAAGGAACACAGCGAGTCTGAAACGTTTAAACATTTCAACTTATTGATGAGAAAGATAAGAGAGAGAGAGAGAGAGAGAGAGGGAGAGAGAGAGAGATTTTTTTCCTTGGGGTTGTAAGGAAGTCTCGTTAGAGCCGAGTGCGTTTGGGACGGAGCCTTGGAAGGAAAAACGCCGTAGTAAAGAACACTAAGGAGTGATGAACTGATGAGCTTTTGGGATGAAGCCCGAGTTTGGATTTCAGCTGCTTTGAGTCCTGTAGTAATGTCAGTGCACCAAGAAAGCGTTACACACCACTGCGTGTTCCTGATCCACCTGGAGGGAGTGTGTGTGTGTTGCAGTAAAAATCCTTTTTCCTTCTCCAAAACGAATCCGTGATCCTACACCTCCAGGACGAGCTCTCACCTGGACATCCTGTAAATGCTGAAAGGAGTGAAATAGACTGTTATTTTACACAGAAAGATTGTAACGTGCACCATATTAATATCAATATAATATAATATAATATAATATAATATAATATCAGATTTAACTGTCACACCTTTACCGTGTCAGCAGGGAGTTTTCGTCTCTGGAGGTAGAAGGCTTCCCTGCTGCGTCGAATCCTCCAGAGAGCGAGCGGGGTAATGAATAAGAGAGCCTATAACACCTTAAAAATAAACATAAAAATATTTTTAAAATTACTTTTAGCACAAAACTTGGCTACGAGGCAGAACTGTACTTGTCCTGTCCGGCCACCAGACGGCGAGATCTTCTCTCTGAATCAATCACTGAGTAAATCTCAATTTCTCTCTCTTTTTATTTTCTTTATTACTTTAATAAATCTCAAACGAGCTGACTTGTATCTTACGCTAGGGGATATACAACTTTCATAAACAATCTTTACCAAATGAATAAAGGACAGATCTTTATAGTTTTTTTTGTAAAAAAAAACAAACAAAAAACAGCTTTTTGTTAAGTGTCTCACCTTTTAAAAGAAATCAAACATGGACTTATTACCTAACACTGTACATTTATGAATATGAAATTAGACTAATAATACTTCCTTGATATATGCATGTAAATAATCTTTGTGAATTTTATATTTAAACATGTTCATGAATATTTAAATGAGGAAAGCACAAAGGGTTTTTTTTCCCAGAAAGGTTTTATAAAAGGGCCGTACCAATATATATATATATATATGAACACTTAGCTCTCTTAGCTGTAACACATCATATACAAATAACACACAGTATTTACACACAGTCTGAAATGTTTATCTGTGTTTAAGTGGGAAGAGTTTTTCCCGATCCGTCTCCATCAGGACGGTTTATGTGGGTCTTCACTACGATGAGAACAGACCAGAGATTTTACTGTACATGTGTTTATAAACGTGTATAAACATGGAGCAGGACGACGGGGGTGAGGTGAGAGATCACGGTGAAGTAGTGCAGGCTACAGCGGAGTTAATCTATAACCTCCGGTTACTGTTTATACTGCAGGAGAAAATGACTGAAAAGAATCAACTGTCCTCACCTCCAGCCTGAGATTCTGAAGTTCACCGGAATCACAGATCAGGAGAGAAACGAAGGAGAAAAAGAGACGTTAATGCAATAACTCTGATCACACAACGTCCGCTTGCTAACCGAAAGGAAATATTTCATGCACAAAAGCGAATAATGAACATAAATTCATATAAAAAGTGTAGATTAAGGCGGGGGGGGGGGGGTGTTAATATTTATCACAGTATTGTATTTAAAAATAATGCTAGCATGCTCCTGAGTGGGTGGGACTGAGGGGGCGGAGTCAGGTGGATAGACTAGGAGAGCTGAGGGGTGGAGTTAAGAAGATGGATAGATAGACAGACCTGAGGGGGCGGAGTTAAGAGGATGGGCAGATAAAGAGAGCTGAGGGGGCGGAGTTAAGAGGATGGGCAGATAAAGAGAGCTGAGGGGGTGGAGTTAAGAGGATGGGCAGATAAAGAGAGCTGAGGGGGTGGAGTTAAGTGGGTAGCTAGAGATCGTTAAGAGGGTGGAGTTAAGTGGGTAGCTAGAGATCGTTAAGAGGGTGGAGTTAAGTGGATAGCTAGACAATTGAGGGGGCGGAGTCAGTGAGTGATCCTACCTTGTCTTTTAAACATGGCGAAGCTGAGCAGAAGAAGCGTGACGAAGACCGAAGCTCCTACAAGCGGCGTCACAACAGACAACGTGGACACGTCTGAAACACACACACACACATACAAAACACACACACAGGCACACACACACACACACACACACACACACACACACACACAAATTAAACCAAATATTTTATTTCTGATCTTCCTGCTTCTGGAATCTAACATGTATAATTCAGACGTTGTGCTGCGTTCACAAAGTTCTCAGTTAAATCGTTTGTCGATGTGCGAAAACGCTGCATAAATTTTAACGCTGACAGAATTTTCGTTGCTTTTATCGCTTTAAAAACGCACGTAGTTCTGTTAACGCCAACAGAATTCCCACATTATCGCACAGTGGAAACGGAGCTATAGTAGCTACAGTCCTTCAGTTGCTTGAACATCATCAAAACATCAAAAAATTTATTTTAACTCTTCACCTCACGGTCGTTTATACGGTCGATCATCACCGATAACACACTCATAACACACTTATAGCTCACCTCCTGGTTCCTCCATCACGCTGAGATCCTTCACCCTTTTCACACACTCGTCCTCCAGCATCTCTCGCTCGTACTCCTTCACCTCGATCGCTGAATCATCAACGTCGAGCTGAACAACACGCCGGCACTCACGCAAACACACACATGTGAGGTTTACTGAGAGTTTCACACACACACACACACACACACACACACACACACACACACAACAGAAAAGTTATATTCTTTCAAACCTGTTCACTGTAACAAACACACAGAAAGCTACAAGGTTCAACTAACACTTATAGAGCATAAATAAACACTAATAGCTTAAATAAACACTTACAGAGTTCAATTAACACACACAGATGCTAATCAAACACCTAGAGACACCAATTAACTATTAAAGCACACAGTTAACACCAACAGAAGTCCTCCTTAACCTCCTGCAGAGTTCACTTAACACCCGCACAGTTACATTTCACTTTCAGAGAACTGAATTAACCTTTCAATGTCTCACCTAAAAATCCAATTAACACCCAATTAAAAGCTGATACTTCAACACCAGTTGAGACATTAAATTAACACCTACTATACTAACTCTGAGTGTTTGTTTAAGCCAAACTGAACACCGATGAACACAGCAGCCGGAAATTTCATCACGGTGCATTTTTAAGGAAGTGTAAACAGTTTGAGGTTCTCACCCGAGGCCATGTGTTTGTTCCTGATAATCTTCAGCGTGTTAACGAGTCGTGTGGTGTTGATGTTGTTTTCCACAGCCTCACACACACAGCCTGCACACAGAATGAACACCAGCATCAACAACATCATAAACAATGACACTGCTAATGTGTTCAGTGTTTTATAAAACCTTTATAAAGTAGCGCACATACGAGGGAATAAATAAAACCAGTTTTCTTAATCCTTTCTGATATAGAAATCCTTTAAATCCTTAAGATCTTTAAGGGTTCCCCTCAGAAGAACGACTGAAGAACCCTTCTGATAATCCTGCTCATTCTGATGAGCTACTGAAGGCTGTTTTATGGTGTTTAAGCTCTTGCACAGTGTTTAAGGTCGCTCATGTTGAACAGGAGAACTGTCACAGGATGCCTCCTTTACCACAAGTCAGTTTGTGAAATTTCTGCCCCATCTGTAAGTGCTGTTATTGTGAAATGGAAGCATCTAGAAGCAACATCAGCTCAGCTTCGAAGCATTAGACTATGCAAACTCACAGAGCGGAGACACTGAGTGCTGAAGCGTGTAACGTGTAAAACTCTCCTATCTTCTGTTCCATCACTCACTACAGAGCTCCAAACTGCCGCTGGAAGCAGCATCAGGACAGGAACTGTGCGTCAGGAGCTTTATGAAACGTGTTTCATGGCTGAGCAGCTGCACACCAGCCTAAGATCACTGTGCACGGTGCTGAGCGTGGGCTGGAGTGGTGGAAAGCACCGACACTGGACTCTGGAGCAGTGGAAAGGTCTTCACCGGAGTGATGAATCACGCTTCACTACCTGGCAGTCTGATGGATGAATCTAGATTTGGCGGATGTCAGGAGGAGAACGCTATCTACCGGAACACAGAGAGCCTACAGTAAAGCGTGGTGGAGGAGGGAGAATGATCTGCAGCTGTTTATCAGGGTTTAATGTTAATGTTAATGCTACAGCGTACACACACATTCTAGACAACTATATGTTTCCAATAATTTGGAGAAGAATCTTTTCTCTTCCAGCATGACGACGCCCCTGTGCACAAAGCGAGCTCCATGAAGACATGGTGTGTGAAGGTTGGAGTGGAAGAACT
>JAKKZM010000033.1:97577-105077 GCA_037576825.1 Pangasius krempfi | reverse complement strand
AGTGGGAACCATTAAACGTTCAACAACAGTCAGTTCCTCTTTCAGGAAAGGTTCCAAGGAGAACCTCTTTAGAAAGATAGAACCAACCCAGCCCCAAAGATCCATCCATCCATCCACCTGTCCATCCACCTGTCCATCCATCCACCTGTCCATCCATCCATCCATCCATCCATCCACCTGTCCATCCATCAACCTGCCTATCCATCCATCTGTCATCTACCTATTCGCCTGTCCATCCATCCATCCATCCATCCATTCATCCACCTACCTATCCATCCATCTGTCCATTTATCCACTTGTCTATCCATCTAATCCACCTGAATTGAAACCCATAAATGAATTCATCTCTGTTTTTTTCACTTTTTTTCCTTTACGTGTCTTTCATTCTTAAAGTGTTCGACTTTCATTTTGACTTTGTTACCATCTGCCGTGTGTGTGTGTGTGTGTGTGTGTGTGTGTGTGTGTGTAAAACTATGCTAAACAGAAAAGCAGGTCATAAAGAGATGACGACAGGTAGAGGTCATCTCTCTCTCTCTCTCTCTCTCTCTCTCTCTCTCTTTCTGTTAGTCAGAGCTCTAACACTCTTTTATCTTCATTTTTGCTTGAGCTTTAACAGCCTTGTCTTCCTCAATCCCTCTGATCCCTCCATCACTTTGATCCTGTGTGTGTGTGTGTGTGTGTGTGTGTGTGTGGTGATGTTGTGTGTGCAGTTGGTCATCATGTCGGCCGTGGTGTTGTTGGCGTATTATTTTGAGTACACAGACACGTTCCCTGTCCACCTGCGAGGCTTCTTCTGCTTCGACCGGACCTTCTCTCGCCCGTACCCCGGACCCGAGGATTCCAGTCGAGCTCCGCCCGCACTCGTCTACTCGCTCGTCACTGCCATTCCCACCATCACAGTGAGTCCGACTTTATGTATTTTTTCATTGGTGTGCAACCAAAATAAACAAATTCTATTAGCAAAATTTTATTAGCATTTAAATAAGGAGTGCTTTAGATTATCCTGAAACCAGCGGTGGATCTGGAAGGTGTTATCTGTGTGTTTTATTCGTAGCAGCAGCAGCTTTATGATTAAGACTTAAATTGAGTGTGTGTGTGTGTGTGAGTGTGTGTGTGTGTGTGTGTGTTCTAACACTTGTGGTCTGGGACGGTGTCTTAAAGAAGAGATGGATCACTAGAAAAGAGAGCGCCATAACTTTTTTAAACTACTACATTATTACTAATGTCTCCTGCTAGTTAATGGTGTATTACTGCTAGTTAATGGTGTAACACGTAGCATAAGAGATTAGCTTGCTAAATAAATTCCCTTTTTACTATCCAATTTATGGCTGTTTAACGTGTTCCCTGTGTGTTTCCTCTTGAAGATCCTGATCGGAGAATTGGCGGCGTTTTTCTCGAAGCCTGAGTTTCCTCAGGAGAAAACAATCGTCACTGCAGACTGCTGTTATTTCAGCCCCATGCTGCGCCGCATCGTCCGATTCCTGGGTAAAAAAACCACATGCTGCATCTACATATTAACGAGACGAGATTATCCCTCCTTCTGATTGGTGTGTACTCCCTCCCTCTATTCAGGCATTTACTCCTTTGGCCTTTTCGTCACCACCATCTTCGCCAACGCGGGTCAGGTGGTGACAGGAAGTCAGACGCCTCACTTCCTGTCCGTTTGTCGTCCAAACTACACAGCACTGGGCTGCCGGTCTCCGCTGCAGTACATCAGTGAGAGGAGGGCGTGTCGGGGGAATCCCTCCATCATCACCTCCGCCCGCAAGTCCTTCCCTTCTAAAGACACTGCGCTGAGCACCTACTGTGCCGTGTACACCGCCGTGAGACATTACCCACAATGCACCACTACATACTGTATACTGTACCAATACACACCTACCACACCTTATTACCAGGTTGTGTGTGTGACAAACTCTTCCAACAAGGTCCTGTACTAATGTATGATACAGTATTCAGTATAAATACCCCTGTCATGCATTAATCATTCCCTAGAACCTTCTTGCTGATCCTTGGAGCGCTGGCGGTTATCCAAGGTTCATAGAACCACAGTTACTTAAGTAATTTGAGTTCTAGTTTACCCCGTCTACCCACTAGACTATATTATAAGGATATCACTTTGAAACTGCCCCGAACGGAACTTGGAGATAACCACCATACTCACACCACTGGGAGGGGCAATTCTAGGGAACCGGGGTGGATGGATGGAGGTGTCTTGCTCCCCATGCTGTGCTGTGATGTTTGCCACATCCCCTTTTACAGTAGATGGGGACTTGTCTGGAATCTCTGGAGAAAGGCCAAAATCCCAGACAATGCACCAGGTCCAGCAGAAAATGATGTACTTTTTTAACGATGCATTATCAAGTTTTCAGTTCCATCCAAGCAGCCAGACTCACAGATATAAGTGACCGTGTGTCCTGCAGAGGATGAAAGGCGAATAACAAGTGGTGAGTCCAGTCGGGAGGCTGAAGCATTCTGCCCCAGTGAGCTGACTGACTCTGCCAGGAAGAACCACAGCATGCACTTCACCAAACCTCTCCCAGATCTGGATACCAGCTCTAGCTGCAGACTCCTCTACCCTTGAAGTATGTTCTGTCTCATCAACACCTTCACCACACCATTGCGCGGCCCCAGCTGATGAACTGCTCTTGTGGGTACAGCCAGTCGAGAGTGGACCCTCCTGAGGAGATTCTGCACAAGGCGACGAGAAACACTTCTTGCCACCCAAATTCAACTTGTGTAGACATTAGCATCATTGTTCTACATGCTGCTTAATGTGTAGGGAAGGGAAATTACTTAGACAAGGTGAATCACCAGCACTGAGGAAAAAAAATTAATTCAGCAATCATCTCAGGTCCTGGGACCTACAGGAACTGATGAGTTACTAGGTAAATGTATGGTAGTAATGCTGAAGAGAGAAAACCAAACTGAGGCTAAACAAATGCTATGTAGCCCAGTAAGGACCATAATATAAGAAAAGCACACTCAAGACAGGAACCATGCCAAGCTTTGGAGACCATATCTGTATCTCTGAGGGTGGTCACGAGCTGCTAAGCGTATAGCTCCACATCATGGACGTGTACACGTGAGAAGGGAATGGCTCATATTGCGGTAGTTCTAGCAAATACTGTGTCATGTCACTGTGTGACCTTGTTGAAAGATTACACAAGATGGTATTCAGGTGTTTCATTGTGTGTACATTTTTCCCCACAGATGTATATCACCTTGGCATGTAAGACTAAAGGTACGCGTTTAGCCACACCCACTCTGAGCCTTGCTGTCATCTCATTGGCTGTCATGGTGGGTGTGGTCAGAGTGGCAGAGTACCGGAACCATTGGTCTGATGTTCTGGCAGGTTTCGTCACAGGAGGCGCTATTGCAATGTTTCTGGTGAGGAAACAGCTCAGCTGGTTTCACTGGAGGTTTCATTATTAACTACAGATCAGCGTATTGTTAGAAATGTGGATAAGCCGTGTTTGTGCTCTCTCTCTGCAGGTGACGTGTGTGATTAATAATTTCCAACAGAAGTTGCCCCCTGCACCTCTACCTGTTCTACCCCCTCCACCTCCACCGCCACCTCCACCTGAACTGCCCCCCATCACCATGCCCACTGTAGAGAGTCCACTCGAAAAGTTAAGTGACCTTCAGGTAAGGGGGTTTAGTGTGGGTGGGGGTGGGTGTAGTGTAGGGGTGAGTGTAGTGTCGATGGGGGAGTTTGTATTGTTGGGGGAGAGTCTAGAGTGGGGGTGACTAGTGAAGGTGGGGTGAATGGGGTGTGGGCGAAGCTGAGTGTAGTGTGGGCGGAGCTGAGTGTAGTATGAGTGTGAGGGAAGTGGTAGCTCAGTGGTTAGGACGTTGGGCTACTGATCAGAAGGTCATGAGTTTGATCCCCAGCATCGCCAAGCTGCCACTGCGGGGCCCTTGAGCGCGGCCCTTAACCCTCACCTGCTCAGTTGTATAAATAAGATAAATGTAAGTCGCTCTGGATAAGAGTCTGCCAAATGCTAGAAATGTAAGTGTAAATGAGTGTAGTGTGGGTCTGGGTTTAGTGTGGGCGGGGCTGAGTGTAGTGTGGGCGGAGCGCCCCCACTGTGTTTAGTGCTACTGTAATTTAATGGGAATGTAAAAGGAATAAAATGTGATAAGTCTCACTAACAGACATATACACCAACACCTCACTCCGCCCCCTATTACCCTGCCCCACCCCCTCTTACCATGCCCCGCCCCCTCCTGTCCCGTCCCACCCCCTCCTATCCAGCCTATTTTAAATTCACATGATGATTGAAGTCAGTCTGTTTTTGGTATTTTAGCTGTTTCCCCGTCGTCCCGCCGCTGCTGCTGTTTTATATTTCAACCTGTAAGATAAGTGATTAAAACATGCTATAACATCTCTCTCTCTGTCTCCCTCTCTCTCTCTGTCTCTCTCTCTCTGTCTCCCTCTCTCTCCCTCTCTCTCTCTCTCTGTCTCTCTCTCTCTGTCTCCCTCTCTCTCCCTCTCTCTCTCTGTCTCTCTCTCTCTGTCTCCCTCTCTCTCTCTGTCTCTCTCTCTCTGTCTCTCTCTCTGTCTCCCTCTCTCTCCCTCTCTCTCTCTGTCTCTCTCTCTCTGTCTCTCTCTCTCTGTCTCCCTCTCTCTCTGTCTCCCTCTCTCTCTCTGTCTCTCTCTCTGTCTCTCTCTCTCTGTCTCCCTCTCTCTCTGTCTCCCTCTCTCTCTCTGTCTCCCTCTCTCTCTGTCTCCCTCTCTCTCTCTGTCTCCCTCTCTCTGTCTCCCTCTCTCTCCCTCTCTCTCTCTCTCTGTCTCCCTCTCTCTCTCTGTCTCCCTCTCTCTGTCTCTCTCTCTCTCTGTCTCCTTCTCTCTGTCTCTCTCTGTCTCTGTCTCTGTGTGTCCCTCTCTCTGTCTCTCTCTCACTCTCTCTGTCTCTGTCTCTGTGTGTCCCTCTCTCTGTCTCTCTGTCTCTCTCTCACTCTCTCTCTGTCTCCCTCTCTCTCTCTGTCTCTGTGTCTCTCTCTCTGTCTCTCACTTTGTCTCTCTCTCACTTTCTCTCTGTCTGTCTCTCTCGCTGTTTCTCTCTCTCTCTCTCTCTCTCTCTGTATCTCTCTCTCTCTCTCTCACTGTCTTTTACTCTGTCTTTCACTCTCTCTCTCTCTCTCTCTCTCTCCACCTGTCTCACTCTCTCTGTGTCTCTCTGTAGGTTTCAGGCGCTTCGTTCTCAGGTGTCACATGATGATCAGCGTTATTTACTCTCCGCCCCTCCTGATGTTCTCGTCCAATCCCGTCGCCCCCTTACAAGTGCAGTGTAAACCTCCACCCACCTATTACTCTACCTGTACATAGCCACGCCTCCTCATATCATATACATGCAGCAGATTGAGACGGGCCTTCAATCTGAAATCATACAGTCAAGTGAGAGAATTAAAAATAAGTATCTTATTTACACTTATGAACTGCTTCACTCCTTAATATGATGACAAAGTGGACTCAGCCAAGGGGAAGTGGACAAGGGGAAGTGGACAAGGGGAAGTGGACAAGGGGAAGTGGACAAGGGGAAGGGGACAAGGGGAAGGGGACAAGGGGAATAATTACAAACAGGATTGTAACAGGGCGGAGGTGCTGTCAATCACAATTACATCACTGTAGATATTTTTTTAATTAATATAATTTTTCTCCATGTTACATTTAATCCCTAGTGTTTATTCCTTTTCCTGTATATACATATACATGTTTACTTCCGTTACTGTGACCTTTGACCCCTCTAAAAGTGACTCTCTGTTTGTCGCACCATCGTAAGCTAAGCTGTTAAAAAGCTTTTATAGTTAATTACAAGCACAACTAATAAATTAACGCTATTTTAATTACAGCTAAAATAAATGGACATAAAACTAAGACTAAAGAAAAAACTTTTTTATAAATTAAATAAAAATGTATAAAAATGGAAATTTCTTTTTAAAAAGTGAATTAATTTAAGAATTATTAATTCACTGCTATTATTGTGTATTGAAATGGTATAAGATGGGTAAGAAATCATTTATTTTTTGTAGTGAATAAGCATTAATCCTAAACATAGTGTTTTTTCTTGTATTCCTGCTAATCATGAAATAAACTAAAAAAATGACTTTATATGAAATGTCAAATAGATTAATTACTGAACTTGTCATGATGTTATTGATATTAAAACAAAAATGTAAAAAATTCTTGTTATACTAAAAAAATCTCAGGCCTCACTGAAAATTAATGTTAAATTTAAAAAAAATTCTATTACTACTTAAATTAAACCTAAAAAGTAAAAATAAAGTCTATTAAAATGTGAAGAAAACATGTATATTTTTATTTTATTTATTATGAAAATAAAACTGACTTCAAAAAACCTGAAATAACGAGTACAATTAAATAAGTGATAAACAGTAGATTAAAAATACACAGCTGGTGTAATATTGCAGTGCCAAAATAATAATAAATAATAAATCATTAGAATATATGGAATATAATATCGAATAGAATTAGAAATCTGTAAACTGTAAAAGTGTAAAATCTGACAGTTAGGAATTAAATCACACTCCATCGTTATTTAAAAGAATATAACTATATTTATAAACCTAGCAGCAGTTTTATATTGTGTATTTACAGTATACTGCGTAACGTAGGTCCTTCATTTCACTAATTGTTTGTTCATATATTTATATATTTTAATATTGTTCGTTTTTAATACTCTACTGCGATGTGTCACGTGTGGAAATATTTGTGTGACATCATTCTGTGTGTGGTTTAGCATAACGGCAGTGAAACGTCAGCTGCACATTTCGGTTTATACAGTACGGTGTTACTATTTTTATGTCGATGGTGTATGATGTAGCTCCAGTCTATGTTTTTGTAAATGTTGAATATAAAAATAAATAAATTCTACACATTGTGGCCAGTCTTTCGCAATTTTATAGCAATAATAATAATAATAATAATAATAATAATAATAATAATAATGTTGAACAAGCACATATGGGAGTGATGGTCGGGGGCACATACTTTTGGCAGTGTGCATTAGACGTGATTTTGATGAGTACAGTGTGAGGAATGTGAGTGGAAACGTTATCGAGCTCTTACACTGTCTCTGTTAATGCAGCAGAAACATGACTGAACACAGCTGATGTTTCACAACCGCATTCAGTAACACAGCCATGCACACGCCCCAGACCACGCCCTCAGACCACACCCCCACGCCCCAGACCACGCCCTCAGACCACACCCCATGCACAGACCACACCCCATGCGCAGACTACACCACCATACACAGACCACACCATCAGACCACGCCCCCATGCACCAGACCACCCCCTCAGACCACACCCCATGCACAGACCACACCCCATGCGCAGACTACACCACCATACACAGACCACACCATCAGACCACGCCCCCATGCACCAGACCACCCCCTCAGACCACACCCCATGCACAGACCACACCCCATGCGCAGACTACACCACCATACACAGACCACACCATCAGAC
>JAKKZM010000031.1:75160-87893 GCA_037576825.1 Pangasius krempfi | reverse complement strand
GAAACGTTGTTTCATTTCACTATGTACTTGTATATGGCTGAAATGACAATAAACTCCACTTGACTTGACTTGACTTGGTCAGACAACAGTGAGGGCCTCTATAGGAAAGGATAGAGCAGGATGTTCTTTCTCAGGAGACTCAGGTCCTTTAATGTGTGCAGGGTTAGGGTTAGCCTGCTACAGATGTTTTGCCAGTCTGTAGTGGGTGGCAAGCGTTATTTTCTTTGCTCTGGTGTGCTGGAGAGGTGTCATTGGGAATTGGTGCCAACAAACTGGGCAAGCTGGTGAGGAAGGCCAGCTCTGTGGTGGTAATGGAACAGGACAGTGTGCAGGCAGTGATTGAGAAGAGGATAAGGGGGAAGTCGAAAGTTGAAAGCTATCAACTCCTTCTCATTCTCTCTATGCTGAGCTGAGGTGGCTTAGGAGCATGTTCAGCCATAGATTTATCCAGCCACATGCCTCAAGACGACTGAGGGGCGCTTTCATGCCATCAGCCATCAGACTCCACAATGCAACAGTACCAAGTACTTCCTACTCCACTGGCTCAGTCTCACAAACACACACACTCAACAGTTAATTGTCATTCCACAAATATTGCACAGATATTGCACGTGTATGTGTATATGTATATAAATACCAAGAATTGGATATATGTATATACAAATAGAACTCCAGCATATCTTCATACACACTGATCTATATTGTTGTTTCTATTATATTTGTTATTTTTATTTATCTTATTTTATTTTATATTATTTCTGATATATAGGTATTTATGGAAATTATTTTCTTTGATGTTACTCCTTCTACTTGTGCTGCTGTGTCAAATTGAATTTCCCCCTTCACTCACAAGATTCTTCAATCCATCCTCATGAGCCGTGGAATGCATGGCACAGCATGGCAGTGGTTTACTTCTTACCTAGAGGGATGGTCATATCAGGTGACATGGACAAGGGAACCACATTTGCTCTAGGCAGACTCTCCAGTGGCATCCCACAAGGCTCAGTGCTGGGTCCTCTTCTGTTCTCCCTCTATATCCGATCTCTCCATGAAGTCATTTCCTCTATACCCACTCTCTCAGTGAAGTCATGTACTCACCTAGGTTTTCATACCACTGTTATGCTGATGACACTCAACTCCTCCTTTCCTCCCTCAGTCACTCATGTTTCTGCTTGGATCTCTGAATGTCTAGCAGATACCTTGTCAGTTGAAACTAAATTCTAGCAAGACTGAGCAGCTGTACATCCCTGGAGATGCATCGCCATGTCAGGATCTTGTGATCTCCCTGAACAACATTCAGATCACACCATCTGACAGTGCATGCAATCTTGGGGTAGTCCTGGACAACTATGTTTCTTTTTCACCTTACATTGCTAACCTGACCCGGTCATGCAGGTTTCTACTTTACAACATCAAGAGAATCTGACATTTCCTGTCCATAGAAGCTACTCAAGTGCTTGTGTAGTCTTTTGCCATCTCAAGAATGGACTACTGCAACTCACTCTGCCTCTGGGTTAGATACCTCTGTATACCATCTGACCCTTCCAACTGATATAGAATGCTGTTCTAGAAAATCCAGAAAACTTGTTTTCAACCTCCTGAAGTTCTCCCACACCATGCTATTCCTGTATTTCCTCCACTAGCTTTCTGCAGCTGCCCACATCAAATTTAAAACAGTCATGCTTGCCTACAAAGACAAAAACAAACTGGCGCTTGCCCACCGTCAGGAATTTATAACACCTGCTCCACACCGTGTTCACCTAGAAACAGCATCCCTTAACTTCAAGCTTGACTAAACAAATCTGTTTTCAGCTAAGACTTAAGGACTGAGACTTAAAGACTGAGACTGTGTCTGAGCCTCGAACACTAATTGGAAGGCTGTTCCATAACTGTGGGGAATTCAATTTGGCAGAATTAGTGTGCATAGATGGACAGTGTATAACAGTGCAGATAATGCAAACAGTGCAAGTACAAGTAATGCAAACTATACAAATCACACAGGAAAAATGGTGAAAAGGTGCAAAATAGACAGTTGTAGTTTAAGGTTTATGCTTTATGCTTAATTGTGAGGTCCAAAGAACACAGTGATACCAAATACCACCAAGATATTTGAATGACTCAATTATTTCAACAAATAATGTGTCCTTTAGAGCAATATGGGAGTGAGGGGTTGTTGTTTCCTGAAGTTGATAACCATTTCCTGTGTTTTTTCTTATAGTCACTCTGGATAAGGGCATGTGCTAAATGCTGTAAATGTACGTGTCAGTACTTGTACACATGGCTATCCATGTGAAGGTTTCCTTCTTTCTTTCATCGCCTGTCCAGGTGCTGCAGCTCGGCTCAGACATCTTGCCTCAGTATAAACAGGAGACGCCAAAGACGCCGCCGCACATCATCCTACACTATTGCGCCTTCAAGACCACATGGGACTGGGTAATCCTTATCCTCACTTTCTATACAGCCATCATGGTCCCCTACAATGTCTCGTTCAAGACCAAGCAGAACAACGTGGCATGGCTGGTGGTGGACAGCGTAGTGGACGTCATCTTCCTGGTGGACATCGTCCTCAACTTCCACACCACATTTGTGGGCCCGGCTGGTGAGGTCATCTCTGACCCCAAACTTATCCGTATGAACTACCTGAAGACGTGGTTTGTCATTGACCTGCTGTCTTGCCTCCCTTATGATGTCATCAATGCCTTTGAGAACGTTGATGAGGTCAGTCACCAAATCATATTCAAATTCATAGACAAATCATATTAGACTTTATTCAGTGTCCAATTTAAACATGGTAAAAAAGTTTTTTCTTAATGTATAGCTTATTAAGCAAAAACAAAAAATCATTTTGGTTTTGTCTTGTTTAACTATATCAGTGTAGAACAAATCACTTCTGGTGTACACTAATCATAACACTGACAGAGCAAAGCGCTGATACTAACACAAAGTAAAATCTGAAATAAATATTGACATTATACGACCAGTGTAATACTTTGTAAAAGTTTAATTTGCCCATGCAGACAAAAAGCGCTATAATGAACAAACAAAATCCACTCAAGTATTCAAACCAGTGTAACAAATCTGGTTTGCATGGTGTACAGTCTATCAGCAGATCTAGGTTTTGTTTAATTTTTATTCTTGCAATCTCACAGGCTATCATTATATAAATGCTAAGGTCATGTCTTTGCACAGTAGCCTTTAAATTCCAATTGTGTGATTAAGATTATTTATTTACTCTGTTCTATAACTTTGGTCCATAACATAAAATGTAATGACTGGTAAAAAATGTTTTTACCAGATGTACTTTTGAGGCAACTTTAGGGACGTCTTAGAGAAAATCAGTTGCTAATGAATTTTACTTTACCATACCTACTTTAGAAGCTTCTCGGTATAAGAAATTATTGTGCACCTACCAGCCAGACAGAAATTAGAATCCTTTGCAGAGACTAACAGACAAAGAGGCCACACATCCTTCATTGAGACTAAAGGGTACTGATGTAACCTCTCCTTTAATGAGAGTGATGAGTGGTATGGAGTGTGATGCCTTTTGGTAGGTGGGGGTCTGTTTTTGGCTTTGTAGGTGATCTCTCATGTGTAAAACCAATCATCAAGACTCTTCTCTCTCCTGCACCCAAGTGGTGAATGAACTTCCCCTGACTGTCCAAACAGTTGAGTCACTGGACCTACTTTTTCTTACATTAACATTAATTTATACCTCAGCAAGGTAGCTGCATACGTCATAGTGTATTACGGATTTAGATGGTAAGGGCAGAGTCATTGCAGCTGTCAGAATTTTTGCTGTGTTTTCAAAAACAATGCATTTCTGTACAGGTTTCAGTGGGGTATAGCACTGTACTTTTTCTTTAGAATGAGTGTGCTCGTTTTTTTTTTTTATCATTTCACTTACATGTTTTCCTTTTTCAATCCCTCCCTTTATTCTCCATTGCCTGTGTTTGTTTTTTGGGAAACAAATGAAGAACTGGGACCCTCAAGATGTCACTCAAGTAGGCTTTTCTTTTTCCAAAATTCAGTGTTTGATTGCTCTGGTGTTAGTGACAAAGTCAATGGCAGGATTCCAAATGAAAAGAGAATTAACCCACTGCTCTCGTTCCCTGTGCACTTAACCCTTTTTATGCAGTACAATCAAGTGTAGTATTTATTTAAACAGTTACCAGAAAATAAGACTGTAGATAATACATCATTAAGTGTTTTTCCAATCAAAAATAATGAAAACATAACTTTATTTGTTGCAAATCCATAGTCATATTAGTAAATTTTTCAATTCAATTCAATTTTATGTATAGAGCACATTTAACAACGGACATTATCACAAAGCAGCTTTACTGGATATAAATTTTAATTTAAATTATGCAACTGCAACTGTAACATGCATTTTTTGCATGTGCAGTAGTGTTTAGGAACATTACCCACATTATGAGGGTTTTGACCAGAACGTCTCACTGCTGTAGTGTTCTGAGAGCTGGGCGGCAAGCAGGTGGCACCCGAAAGTGGGTGGGGCTGAAATGAAAAGTTCTACAAGTCACAGATACAAACTGTTAAATCTCTGCTCATTAACGGTAACAATGAATCAATAAACAAGGTACAAACATGGCAAGTGTATATATAAAATAAATATACATGAAGATTTATGAAAATGATCATATATTTGTGATGTGATAAAATGATAACATTAAAAATAATTACAAACATTACTTTTGAAAGTAAATGAACTCCATACAGATCAGCAGTTCAGCTGTGTGATTGAGTGTGTGTGAGTGTGTGTGGTGTTAAAACTACATCACTACCCCATCTAACAGGACTCCCTTGACACTTGTCAACCTTTAACACTCTAGTGTCACACATCAATTGGGGGCTTTGAACAGATATTATTTCATCTAATTATGGCTCCAACACACAAACACACTCTCATACTCTCCTCACACACAAACACAGACACACCCATGCATCACACACACCTGTACAGTCCTCACACACTCCACACACACCCCTACACTCCTCACGCACTTTCGTACAATTCTCATACACACTCCTCACTCATACACTCCTCACACACACTCCTTAAACACACTTGTACACTCATTACACAGACTCATATGCTCCTCACACACATTATTACACTTCTCACATACACACTTGTTCATTCCTCTCACACACTCCTCACAAACACTGCTTTACATACAGATTTACTGCAGATTTGATCAAATTAAAGCTATACTGTAGAGTTGTCTTTCTCAACTATGATTTCACATATTTCCGAAAGGCACATCAATAGCACAGATTTTTTGATAGGGACATTCACTGGCTCCAATTTTTGCAGGATGGCATCTCCCATTTCCCATTTCCAAAAAAGCTTTAAAACACACATTGAGAGTGAATGGCTCCATGTTGTCCATACAAACAGTCATTGGAATCAAGCCATTGATGCAGTCTGTTTGCTGTCATTAGACAAATCATATTAGACCAAAATTTAATATTATTATTATTATTACTATTATTAGTTGTAGTAGTAGTAGTAGTAAATAATTAGCTTTTTGTTAATGTTCTAGTTTGTGGTTTGATCATGTTGCCTTTAGAACATATGTTTATCACATCTGTGTGTGTGTGTGTGTGTGTGTGTGTGTGTGTGTGTTTTCTGTTGTCAGATGATCTTTCAAATAAAATTCTTAGACACGTCTAAATCACAGTAAAAGTAATTGTGACACAAAACTCATACGTGTGTCGTGTGTTTAAATTGTTTAGCATCCCTGTTCTCTCTGTTGGCTTGTGCACACTGTAAAATTGTTAGATTAGCATGTACGCTGTTAGCTACCTACTCAGCAGTCTATGATAGCAAATTGATCTCCCAGCTTTCAGGCTGAAGAGTTCTTAGAGCAGCTCCAGAAAGTGAGAGACATTTTTAGACTTAAACCATCCTGTCTGCGTCTCCATACTCATATTGGTGTTATTTTTGGCTACACACACTCGGCAACAAGCAGCTTCTACTAATAAATAAAAAATCACAACATCAGTTTATGAACACATTACACAACATTACTTACTAGCTACAGTCTATTCAGTATTAGAAGGCACTGTATATATACACACACACACACACACACACACACACTGTGCTGTTCAGGTGCTATTTAAATGCTCTGTGTTGTCAGCAGCCAGCTCGGCAAACTTCAGTGTGTATTTTTAAATATGGAGAGTATACACAAGGACAAACAATGCACTTTTGTTTCAAGAAAGACACGCACACACACACAAACAATACAACAGCGTCCCCTCAGATTTGCATGGAAAGTAATAAATAGAAGGATGGATACAGTCATTTGGAAGAAGAAAGTACACACTCTTTCAGTTCTATGTTTTTATTTATCAAGGCCCAAATAACAATTGCCTGGTCCTCACCAACTTCTATAAACAAACATCTAACCTCGGGTGACAACAAAAAACACACCAGATTTCAATATGTAGTCTTTTTTCCCCCAAAAGTAAACCAACATTCAGAAACCAGGTGGGGAAAAATAAGTACACCCTTCCTACTTCCACAATCATTAGGAGAGTAATTAGCATCCAGGTGTTACTAATGAAATGCACAAGATTAGTTAATAATCAAGAAGTGTTACTACCTCTATCAAAGCAGAATTTTCGGTGGTTTGGCATTGTGGAGCACTCAGGTGTGTGTCTACATATTTCCAAGAAGAAAGGACATCAGTCATGGCCTTAGAGAAGCAATCGTTGCTGCTCGTCAATCTGGAAAGGGATGTAAGGCCATCTCCAAATTTGAAATTCACCATTCTACAGTGAGAAGGATTGTGTACAAATGGAGAGCTGTCATCTTCCCAGGAGTGGGTGTCCCAGCAAATTCAATCCATCAATTCTTCTGTCCATCCATAAATAAATAACTTTTGTTATTTATAAATAATAACAAATAACAATTGTGTGGTCTTCACCAGCTTCTATAAACAAACAAATAACCTCAGGTGACAACAAAAAATACAACAGATTTCAGTATGTAGTCATTTTTTCCCCAAAAAAGTAAACCAACATCCAGAAACCAGGCAGGAAAAAATAAGCACACCTGCCCTATTTCCACAATCATTAAAAGAGTAATTAGAGATGGAAGCATTGATAAATAAGAGTGCTGTGACTTTATCCTACTTTCTCTGTTTCTCTTGGTCTCTTTTTCTTTCTCTCTGTCTTTCACTCACTCTGTCCCTGGGTTTTCTGTTGTCTGTTTTCTCTGTACTTAATCTTTGCCCTATTTTGTATATTTGTTCACCTTTTGTATTTCTTTCTCTATATTTCACTCTTCATCATTCTGCCTGTCTCTTTCAATCACTATATACAGTATTTTTCTCAATTCTCTCTCTATCTCTGTCTTTTTGTCTCTGTCATGCTGTCTATTTTCACTTATCGTCTCACTTTTGCTTACTTTCTGCTTTGGTTTTTGTCTCTCTGTCTCTATGCCTCACGTTGCCTCTCAATTTTTATGTCTGTTGCTTTTGTCTCTCTGTCTGTCTCTCAGGGCATCAGCAGTTTGTTCAGTTCTCTGAAGGTGGTGCGTCTGCTGCGTCTGGGCCGAGTGGCACGTAAACTGGATCACTATATTGAATATGGTGCCGCCGTGCTTGTGCTGTTGGTGTGTGTGTTCGGTCTCGCCGCACACTGGCTCGCATGTATCTGGTACAGTATCGGAGACTATGAAGTCATTGATGAAGAGACAAACGTGGCACGTAAGGACAGTTGGCTGTACATGCTGGGCGAGACGGCAGGCACCCCATACCGCTTTAATGCCACGGGTACGGGCAGGTGGGAGGGTGGCCCCAGCAAGGACTCAGTCTACATCACCTCACTGTACTTCACCATGACCAGTCTGACCAGCATTGGCTTTGGCAACATTTCGCCCACCACTGATGGAGAGAAGATCTTCGCCGTGGCTATGATGATGATTGGATGTGAGTAATAAAGAGACTTTTGAATATTTCATCAGCATATTAATTGAGTTTTCTGCCTTTTGAGGTGTTCATGCTTCATACTCGTGCTTACAAATACAATTACAATTTCTTCTTTATGGGCATGATGATGATGATTGTGTGGGTAGTAACAAGTTAACATTCAGTATCACATTGAATTTCTTGATGTTTACTGAATCCCTCTCATAATCAGGTCTCTGTTATGATAAACTCAACGTGGCAAACTCTTGACCTTCACTATGGCACCAGTGATCAGACCTGAGGAAGGAGTTGTTCTGAGAAACCGTCTTCCATGGGGAACATTGGATATCATGTTGAGCCATGTTGAGTCCTGTGATAGATATCATGATATGCCATGAATTAACATTGTATGGGGAGAAATAAGGACTTGCTCATTTCTGTACAAGTTCAGGTGACAAACGCAAGATCTTCACGTGGCCATGATGTTGATTGCATGTGAGCAGCTGGGATTTGTGAGAAACATTTCATTAATGCTAGGCTGCAGTGCACTACCTTTTCACCCAAAAGCAGCAAACTATTCCAGGCTTCTTAGCAGTGCAGTATGTAGACTTTGAAACATAAAGTTATGCAGTTTTCCACTTCTCTCTCTCTCTCTTTTTTTTAACAATGTTGGCATGAATTTGCTCTGGAAGTTTGTGTCCAAAGCAACCTTCTACATAAAGAAATAATAATGAAAGAATAACAGTGAGATTATTATGTGCACTGTTTTCCTTTGTTCTGTTGGTGTTATCACATTGGCACAGATTTTTCAGGACCTGTGTGGTTCTGTGGCTATTCTGCTGGTGTGTATGGTGAGTCACTGTTGATCTGTTTATAAGTGTGAAATGGCAGATTTATTCTCTTAGCATGTGTGGTTTTGCAAATAATAACAGATGAGGCAGTAAAATGACCCACATGAAACTATCATGAGGAAATTTCTGTAGAGGTCTGCATTGGGACGGGATCCTGCAAAATGTAACAAAACTGTCACAGGAAATGGTAGTTTTTAATCTCACGTTGATGGGAGCAGGCAGATTTCACTCTCGCACTGATGGGAGTAGATGTTACTCTCGTGCTAGTAGGAGCATGAGGTTTTTTCTCTTGCGCTGACAGACACTGGTGGTTTTTACTCTAATGCGAGTGGGAACATGCAGTTTTTACTCTCACACTGGCAGACATTGGCGGTTTTTACTAGTGTTTTTACTCTCACGCAGACAGGACCAGTTAGTTTTTGTGCTCTCACTGGCAGGGGGCAGATGCTAAAAGGAGCAGGTAGTTAGCTTTCACTTGCTAGGTTGTTCAAACTTGAAGAGATGGGAGCGCGTGGTGTTAACTCTCACACTGACAGGAGCGGGAGGTTTTTACTCTCGTGAGCAGGTGTGTATGGTTTTTACTCTCATGCTGAACAGGGGACGATATTTACTGTCATGCTGATGGGAATAGGTGGTTTTTTACTCTTGCATTTGCAGGAACAGGTGGTTAACTTTAACTCACTTTCTTGCTCGAACCTGAAGGAATGGGAGCAGGTGGTGCTTTTTACTTTTGTGCTGGCGGTTTTTACTCTCAGGCTGAGGGGATTTGGCAGGGTTTTTTCTTACGCTGATGGGAGCGGGTGGTTAGGTTTAACTTATAGAGACTACTGAAGCAGGAATAAAAGTTTTGATGAGAGGTATATTTGAGGAACAAGCAGCATTAGCTTCAGCAAGCTTATGCAAGGTTTATGCATGTTTTACCCTGCTCACTTCACATCTACGATGGTTCAATTCTGCCAAAGCACTTGTAGATATTGGAAAGTGAGAAATTATTCAGACTTTGTAGTGCAGATTGTGACCCACAAGACCAAAATTTAGTCATTAGTTTACTCCAGTTTTAAAGATCTTCTTACAACTTTTACACAACTTTTGCATAACACTCTACACAGGAATTGTACATTCGTGTCAGTAAAGCAACAAAACCCAGTAATACTCAGTGGTGTGAATATTTATCATGCTAGGAGAGAGCTGGAAGAAACTCAAATCTTCTGAGCCATGTCATCACAGTGCTTTGTAGTTCTTTCACTGCTCACTGTAGGGTTAGGGTTAGGGTTAAGCAAATCAAGCATAAAAACTCACCATCCATACACTGCTTTCTGTCTCTCTCATTCTGTCTGTCCCTGTGTCTCTCTTTCTCACTCCACCTCTCTTAAACTGTCTCCCTCTCTTTATGTGCTTTATTAGCATGAATGTCAGATTATTGTCAAAACAACTAACACAGAAAACTTGAAGCTTAATAAAAGGTTAAAATAAGAAGGTTAATTTATTATATTAAAATGTAAAAAGTTTCTCTCTCTGCCAGTCTGTCTTTCTCTTGCATACTCTCTCTCTCTGTATCTCTCTCTTTTTCCCTGTCTATCTCTCTTCATCTCTATCTGTTTTTGCCAACAAAACATTCAGAAATGAGCAGAGCTTAGTCTGATGGCACTTTCATGCATGTGACACGAGAAGTGATTTTGGCAGTTACACTATTATATGTAAAGGGAATGTTAATTATCTGCAGTGAATGCGAAAAAAGAAACTCTCTAAAAGCTGTTCCTAAAGGTTATGATGTCTTGTTGGCTCCTGCTGATTTGCAAAGGCGCTAATTTACAGTGATTACGAATAATTCACACCCTGTCATTACCCGTGTGTGTTTTAAAGAGTCTCATCTTCTAATGACATGCTTCAGTTTTATTAAACAGCCATCAGTTGGACTGATTGGCCGATGGACTGACAGGGCACAGCACTCAGATGAGGACACACAAAAACCTTAGGAAGACAATACATGTTACCCAAGCGCACACACACAAGCAGCTTGATTAGACTCAACTAGAATCATGCTGATTTTTAAAACTAAACTCTGTGCATTAAAACTAATCTAAGAATGTACAAAGCTGATTTCTCAGTTTTTGTTTTGTTATAAACACCACTAACATTTAACAAAGTTTCATGGACAGATATGTATTCAGCTCAAGCTTGTATGCACTTATAATTTCAAGTGATATGTAATGTTTGATTAAAGACTCATTCTAAATGATTCTTTGAAGTGAATCAGGTGAACAGTACAGATGATGAAAATAGTATTAGTAGTAAAATTAAATAAAAGAAAAAAAGAAAACTACATGTTTATATAACTGAGATAGATGAGATAAAACTAAACTGTTGAGTGCACAATAAGACAATACATATGAGATACGGGGTAAGTACAAAAGCATTATCTGAGCTTTACATTGGGGAAGGGCAGGCAGGCTGGAGATGGAGATGAAGAGAGTTCTACAATATTGGGTTGGACAATGAAAGCACCATCTCCTACAGCAGGGATCTTCAATCTTATTAGATTCAATTTAATATGTATAGCACTTTTAACAATGGACACTGTCACAAAGCAGCTTTACAGAAATCTGGATATAAATTTTTAATTAAATTTATCCCTAATGAGCAAGCCAGAGGCAGTTGTAGCAAGGAAAAACTCAATGAGATGACATGAGAAGAAGATTTTCGATCGCTTCTTGTGTTGTCTGTTTGAAGAAATGTGTAGGTAAGTGGGGCAGCGTGGGCGTGGTCCCTAAAGGGAGGCCCAAAGTTCTGTCAAATATCCACCTATCTCCTGAGTCCACCGCCGAGTCATCACCCATTCGCCCCCCATGAGGGCTCTAATGCTGGAGTTGGGGGATTGTAAACTCTGCCTAAGGCATCTAGAGTTTCCCCTACAGAAACTACACTGCTCTCGCTCTTACTAACCCTCTCTAGCATCTGGATGCGCACCTCTGATGCTGCACTTCTCCATCACAGAGCTAACTAATATACCCCTCACAAATAAAGCTATTACTAACAACTGAGGATAAGGATGACTAAACATCTTGCACTCAACACACTGAACAAGCTGAATGTTTGCCACACTAATTGTACCTTTGTTGTACCTATGTGGAGATGATTTTAGACAGATCCAGTGTGGACGGCCTTTGCTTGCTGCCTTTAGACAAAAAACAAAAGCATTCTTCGAAGAAATAAAAATGGGGCAAAAGGGAAAAGTGAAAAATAAAATAAAAGAAAATAATGCAAAATTATTGATGAAAGGGGTAAAAAAAAAGGTATAGTTTAAATGTGACGCAGACAAGAATCTCCTGCCAAGTTTTAAGAAAACAGGAACTATACAATTCAATAAAATTCAATTTTATTTGTATAGCTCTTTTAACAATGGACATTGTCACAAAGCAACTTTACAGATATAAATACATTGATGAAATAAATTGTAAATGTATAAATTTATCCCTAATGAGCAAGCCAGAGCCAATGGTGGCAAGGAAAAACTCCCTGAGACATCATGAGGCAGAAACCTTGAAAGGAACCAGACTCAAAAGGGAAACCCATCCTCATCTGGGTGATAACGGATAGTGCAATTATAAATAATTCCCTTCTATACTGTGTAGTATATGGACAAATGCAAGTGTGTAACTAGGAAATTGATTACAGTTTTCACATGAAGTCTGTTTTGTTGAGCCTATCCACTGTCCACTTTGCATCCCCAAAGCTACCACAGCAATCGCAGTCCCAAGCCATCACGGTACAACTCCCCATATGAACCGCAGTCCAAAGGCATCTCCACAGTCCCCAAGCGGCACCATCCCTGTGGGGCCCCCAGCAGCAGCAAGCGATCTCCAACTGATGAGAACTCCAACCAGAAGTAGGGCATCAGGATGGATCAGGCAGGTCCGGAGAGCAGAAGGGGTCAGGATCACT
>JAKKZM010000031.1:26921-37435 GCA_037576825.1 Pangasius krempfi | reverse complement strand
TCATCTCAGGGAGTTTTTCCTCACCACCGTCACCTCTGACTCGCTCATTAGGGATAAATTCAAATATTTACAATATATTTTTTAAAATCCATTTATTTCTGTAAAGCTGCTTTGTGACAATGTCCACTGTTAAAAGCGCTACACAAATAAAATTGAATTAATCCCTAACCCACACTATCCCCTAACACATTATCCCATAAACACTAACACACTATCCCCTAACACACTAATGCACAGCAGTCTCAGATCAGCACTCCACCAAGGTCTAATCAGAGTCAGACGAATATTGAAGAGATTAGACTGTAATCTTCCTGTCACAATATTGTGTGATCTTTCACTGTTGCTGTGATTGACAGGGGAGAGAAAGTAGGCCGGGACGGCTGAGGCATCGTCAGGATTCAAACTCACAATCTGCAAAGATAAGGTAAGTGCTTTATTGTTGCACCAATTGGGAGCCCCAATTTATTTATTTACTTTGATCTGTGTTTGTGTTAATGTAGTGGTGTGTGTGGGTGTGTGTTGTATGCACACAGATACTGTTACAATCTGTTCATCTACATACTTGCTTTGGAAATAATGTGGCACATAACATTCATTTCAATAAAGCACTGCTGAATTGAATTGACAGACAAAGAGACAGAGACAGACAAACAAACAGAGAGAGACAGAAAGAGAGAAACAAAAGGGACAGAAAGATAGAGCAAGAGAGAGAGAGAGCAAGAGACAGACTCAGAGAGAGAGAGAGAGAGAGAGAGAGAGAGAGAGAGAGAGAGAGAGAGAGAGGGTTGGGAGCTGGACAGGTTGAGTTGGAAAAAACCTGGCAGCAGATCTGAGAGAGGGGATAGCGTGTGATCAGGAATAAAACACACACACACACACACACACACACACACACACACACACACACACACACACACACACACAGCTATAAGGTTATTTATGCAGCATGAAGCACCTCCTGTTTCTGCTGAGTGACAGCGATGGAGCGCTGACTGTTTCTCTTACTAAATAAAAAGCATAATAATGTATTATTTAAAAAAATTAAACATGCAAATCACATGCGAACTTTATTATCATCCAGATAATACATCTAGTATACAATTTCTGCCTTAAGACATCAGGCTACGCCCCCTGCCTGAGTCTGCTGCTGATGTGGAGTGATGCTAAACTGTGTTCTGTGGAAGAATATAATTTCCAGTGTGAGTGTTTTTCTCTCTGTGACTTTGTCCTTTTGTCCATCTTTATAGACATCAGGGTATCATACAGAGTCAGAAAACACATCAATGTTTCAGAGAAACTGAACATGTCTCAGCTGATATTCATCAATCATAAGCTTTTCCTTTAAGGACACACATATGCGCGCGCACACACACACACACACACACACACACACACACACACACACACACACACACACACACACACACACACAAAGTGTGTTTGTATATTTATGTGATCAGACAACGTCATATAAACGTGAATAAATAACACAAATAACAGCAGATGTTCAGTCCTCTGAGCTGCTTGACTTTTTCAGGAGTTTCAGGTTTTGACCCATTAAACACATGAAGAGTTAAACAATAGTTAGCTTATAAACTTCAGCATAATGTGATGAGATTATTAATGCAGGCAATATGAAAAATAAAGCAGATTAGTGAATAAAGTCATAGACTTTTGTGAAAAACGATGCGGCACTGATCCTCTGCTGGACTGGAGACAGGCGGGAGTGTTACACTGCCTTTGGGTCAGCGTGTGGTGCGACACTGCAGCACTCACACTGAACACATCACAGTCGACAGCAACACACCTGAAGGACATCATCTGAGACATCGAAACTCCAGACCAATGACAAGAAGTCCCCCTTCACTCCCCACCCGTCTCACGCCACCACTGTGTACTCAGTCATAATGAGATAGAATTCACAGTCTTCACGTCTTCTTACTGTCCATCTCCAGTCCAACCTGCGCAAAACAGTACAGACACCCAAGCACAGGAACCGCCATGGAGAACCAGCCTGAGAGAGAGAGAGAGAGAGAGAGAGAGAGATTCTGGTTCATATTTAACATGTAATTAATCTTTAAAAGTAGAAAATTTAGAAATAGGGATTATTATCAGATGTGAATGAAAATGTTTAGAATCTCCTCATGTAAAAGACTAGAGGATTGCTTTTGTTTCTGTATCAACACAAAGGATAAAAGTCATTTGTGTTTGTGAGAGAGAGAGAGAGAGAGAGAGAGAGAGAGAGAGTGACTCCTTCTGATTGCCCTTCAGATTTTTCACAAAGTTATTGGCTACTTAATGTGTGTTATGTCATGGCAACAGCCACTTAAGCATGTCCTGACCCCCTCTGACACACACACACACACACACACACACACACACACACACACACACACAAGCATTGAAAATGTCACACAGACTGAAGAGGAGAAAAAAAAGAACACAATGTATAGAGTATTACTGATTTATAATGAACAGCGTCCCCTACTGGTGTGGGTTAGTGTTCGTCCTGTTAGTGTGGCCATAGTTTAGTGGGCATTTTTTTTTGTTTTGTCTATAAATTTAAACTAGAGGTTGAAATATAAAACACTAGAATCTGGAAAAAAAGCGAAGCATTAGAGTTGTGTGTGTGTTGTTGTTGTTGCTGATGACGTACCTTGCATGAACACCCTCTCCCAATACACACGGCCAATGTGAATTCCTCCCAGAAACACCAGATTGGACAGAATTAGCAAAGCTGTGGAAAAAGCAGAGATGAGCGCAAGGCCACGCCTCCTCATGGGCGGAGACAGATAACATGCCTGTAAAGCCAGAGAGAGAAACAGAGAGAGAGAGAGAGAGAGAGAGAGAGAGAAACAGAGAGAGAGACTGACTTTAATGGTCTCTTTAATTAACAATAGTTAATTAAATATCCATTTAATTAATAAAGTACACATATCCATGAAAATATTTTTAAAAATCTGAAAAAAGAAATACAATAAGAAGTACAAAAATACAGTCTACATACAGTAACAAACAAATATATCCTTTTTTATTTATTTTTATTTTTATTTTTTTTTTACAAACAGTAACAAAAAAAAAATCCTCTTTTGTTTTACACAAACAATTCTAAAACCCCCTCTTCGTTTGTTTTAGATAAAACATCATCAAATAAGTTGAAGGATCCAAGTCTCCAATGAGCTTAAAGTAAGGGAACTCTCCTTGTTAGCCACACAGCCAACTTGGCCTGACCAGAAAGGAAATCCAGTAGCACATCTGCTTTTCTGCTCTTAATAAAACCAATTTGTGTAAAAATATAACCCAATTTCTCAGCCCATATCTTCAACAAATGCAGCATTGATTGCAAACTATCACATTGTAAAATCAAATGAAAAATAGTTTCTGAAGCAGGACAGAAAGGACACCTGTCTTTTACCACTGGATTCAGGTGTGTCCTGTATCTGATTGTAGCTATTATCCCATGTACTATCCTCCACTGAACATCGTCAGATCTCTTATCAATGCGGAATTCATACAGGGTCCTCCAGCTACCTTTCAGGGCTGGGTCTAACGTCCTCCAATGACTGAAGGTACATCACTTTTACACAAGTATAATAGAGCCTTCTTTCCAGCGTCTTGAAAAATTTTAACTGTGATGTCTTGAAATTCAGCAATCTTCTTTCATCCTCTTCCCATGTAGTAGAGGTTCAATGACCAAACTACAGAGCTGACCAGAGAGAGGGCAGCCCTGCCTTATTCCCGTTTGAACTTTAATGGGAATACCTAGACTCCCAGCAACCTTCACCAGACATTCATCCCCCTTATATAATAGACTGTCCCTTGAAATTAAAACCAAAACCATAAACCTTTAACAATTCAAAAAGATAAAAGTTGTCCACTCTGTTGAATGCTTTCTCTTGATCCAAAGATATCACTCCCAGTTCAAGCTCGTTATTCATGGCATAGTCTAAAATATCCCTAATCAAGAATAAATTATCCCTAATGGATCGACCCTTAACACACTAAGATTAGTCTCTCTTAATTAAAAAAACTCATATTTAACCTGTTTGCAAACCACTTAGAAAAGATCTTAGAGTCCATAGTCATTAAAGCGACAGGTCTCCAATTTTTCAAAGATCACCTTTTTTGGGCCGAAGAGACAATACTGCTCTTTTACAACTTTTGGGGAAAGATCCAGTCTGCATAGAAGCCAAATGAATTTCAAAAAATCTTTTCCAATAACATCCCAAAATTCCTTATAAAACTCAGAGGGAAGCCCACCAAGTCCAGGGGCCCAACCCAGGGAAAGTTCTTGAACAGCTTTCGTCACTTCCTCAAACGTAAGTGGAAAATCAAGATCTTCTTGTTGCTCAGGCGTAAGCTTCGAGAGATGCTGGAAAAGCTCAACTTTGTGGGTCCAATTCATCAGCAGTGTAAAGTTCAGAATAAAAATCAACAGCTGATTTTCTCATTGCAGAGAGATCAGAGGTAACAACCCCTTCATTATTCTGCGAACAACCCATCTGCTTATCTCGACTAGTCTTTCGCTCTAAATTGAAGAATCGTGGGACCATCAGTGTCTGATGTGGGTGACGTGTGTGACGTGTGCCCTGACGAGGGCCACCTTCGCTTTGTTCTATAATAAAGAACTAAGCTGGAGCCTTTTTTCAACAATAGTAGTTTCCAGATGACGCAGGTCATCATTTTTCCTCAATTCCGAAATGTCATCGTTATCCTTCTAGTCGAATAAGATGAATACTGCTGACAAAAAAACCTTTATTTGTACTTCTCCAATTTCCCACCACTGAATAATATTACTATAATTATTTTTTGCATTTGCCAAACATTTGCATGTCTCCCAAAAAAGTTTGAAATTTGCACAAAACAAAATATCCTGTAAAATGTTTGTGTAAAAATGCCAATAGAAATTCCTTTTACCTACCACTGACAGTGTGAAATCTACTGTAATCATTTTATGGTCCGAAATAATATTTGGAATAATACCAGAACCACACACTTGATTTCTTGAATTTCCTGAAATATAAAACCTATCCAGCCGAGCTGCATAAACTCTACCCTCGGACACTTTTACTGACTAAAAGTAGTCGCCCTGGTACCACATCATGTTTAGAAAGAATTTTTTCACTTTTTTCACTTGTCTTATAGCGGTCATGTGTTTCTTAAGCCGGAACCGTTTCTCTTGTGATAGCACACCATAATTACATGTTTTGCGAGCCCAAAACACAGATGCAACAAATTTATCCATGTCAGGAAAAAAATCCACCACATCAACCTCCTTCCCTGTTGTTTCATCAAAGAAAGTATTTATCTGTTCCACAGAATAGAATTCATCTACTTTCTGAACGTCTGATAGACCAGCTTTCATCATCTTTCATAGCGACATCCTGACTCTGTGTCATAATATCAGAAACCACATCATCATCAGCAATCTTTTCCCGGCTTACGCACTCCACACTACCATCCATATTTATACCACTACAGCTGGGCTTCTCATTATCCATGATTTTCATATTTACACCGCTAACACTGGGCTGTTCATTTTCATTAACATTAAAATTCTCATGGCTCACCTCATGGCCCTTCTTCTCACCCATTTCCACAACGAGGGCCTCATCCGGGCCTACCGTCTCATGCTCCGACTTCCATACATTCTCCTTGTTCCCCGGCACTGGCTCTTCCTCCTGCTGCTCACTTTCAGCCCAGTTTTCATCCGATGATTTTTTGGTGCGAAAACCTCTTGTGACCTACGTCCCCACATTCAAAACACTGAAGGCTATCAGTGCTCGCAAAAATCATATATGAACCGTCATTCACTCTAAATGACACGTCCAGTGTTTTGTCCAGAGAGTTCAGGAACATGAACATTTGTCTCCTAAAAGACAATACGTGTTTAAGTTCAGGATTTCTGCACCTCAAAGGAATCATTTTCACTGCACTCACAACTCTTCCAAACCTTGCAAGTTCTCTCACTGTTGGTTCATTAACAATGAACGGAGGCATGTTGGAGATTGTAACTTTCGTTGCAGGGGCAAAGAACGGAGTAACGCTCAAAAAAGTTTCTTTCACCCAGCTACCCCTCTGAATAATGTCACTGACCAGCGTTTCTGACTTTAAAAAAACCACAACGGCTTTATTCATTCTTGACGTGGAGTTGATATTATCATGGCCAAATAAATCTCCCACAGCTATGAACTCACCCTCAGTGGTTGCGCACACATCTGGCACACACCTAAAACCGTGGCGGAGGGACAAAGGTGTCAAAACAGACGCCGTACCTGACGCCAAGTGAACCGGCAAGCACGGCACACCACTCGGCAAATCAAACTAAGCCTCGAAATAAACAAAAAAAACAGGGGGAAAAGGCATACACTATAAAAGTGAGAGAGAAAAGAGAGAGAAACACAGACAGAGAAAGAAAGAAAGAAAGAAAGAAAGAGTTTATTAATATTTTATGTATTAATGTTTACTAAACTAGGTGTGGGGAAATTAACTACAGATTTATTACACTAACACACACTCACACTGACACACAGAATGTGTGGCCCATGTATGTACTCACAATGGTGTGATGAAGAGGAGGCCAGCAGAAGAAGAGTGTGATGCTGTTCTCTGTTAACACACACACCCAGTTGAGCAGGGCCCAGCACTGCAGGTAGTCATGGCAACCGTGCCACAAACACACAAAGCTGAACGTCATCGCCATGGAGATAAGCTTCTGGAAAAGCCCATGCTGAGACCCACCCAAAGGAACGTACACATACCTGAACACACACACACACACACACAGACAGAGACACAGACTGATGAAGAGTGACTCTAGAGTGTAGACAATGTTCAAATCAGTGTGTGTCGCTTCAATGGTGCGTACAAATTAAAGACACAAACTTAACAAGGGAGTTTAACACACACTATGACAGATAATTGGAGTGCTTTGAGTTCACTGCTATCCTGTCATTTCAATCCTGACGATCACTGCTATGCCAACAACACCCAAGTCCACCTCAGCACCAAATCCTTCCATAATCTGCCTCTGCAACACACTGAAACCTGAAATCAGAAATCAGAACCTGGATGAAACACAACTTTCTCAAGATCAACAGAATCAAGACCGAAGCCATCCTCATTTGTTCAAAATCTGTCCTCAATAAAACAGGACCTTTAACACTCCACTTTATTGGCACAGTTATTTCCCCGTCTCCCCAGGTTCTTCCTTCTCATTTCCTTCGTTCCTTCTCATTTGATGCTCACATTAGAGCTACTCTTAAAACCTCTGAAACATCTCCCATCTTGGCTCCTGCCTTTCCCACTCTGCAGCTGAATCTCTTATATATGCTTTAATTTCCAGTTGCATTGATTTCTGTAACTCCCTCCTCATCCGCATCAGCTCATCATCGCTCCATAAGCTCCAGTTGGTTCAGAACTGGGTCAGAACTGCTCACCAGCCTGAACACCCGGTCCAGGCACCTAATTACACTCATTCTCCAGAACCTCCATTGGCTCCCTGTAAAGTATCATATCACCTTCAAAATCCTTCTGTTCACGTACAAAGCCCTCAATAACCTACCTGTCTAACCTTCTTCTTCCACACAAACCACCCCATACTCTTACGCCATTCTTGTCTGGTCTGCTTGGTGCCTCCTTCCAACCTTAACACCTTCAGTGACCAAGCCTTCTCCGAAACTGCACCTGTCTCTGGAACTCCCTCCATCAGACAATCCCACTCACTCTCCTTATTTTAATCTCATCTCAAAACCCACCTGTTTTCCAAATCTTTCCATATTTCTGCGACTTAGATCATACTTTTTTAGGGTAATTGCTTCAGTGTTCGCTGTAAAGCTGTCCACCCTGCCGGATCGGCACACCTCCAGAACTAGGAAGCATGCAGAGAAAATCATCGCTGACCCATCGAACCCCGGCAGTCACCTGTTCTTGCTCCTTCTCTCAGGCAGGTGCTTCAGCCAAGTGAGGATTAAAACAGTCGGACTGCAGTAAAGCTTCTTCCTGCATGCCATCACACTCATGAACAACTGAACATAAGAATTGCACAAATCTCCAGATCTTCTGTACTTAACTTTTTCATTCTTTTTTCCTCATTTTTATTGTATTTCCTTCACATTCATATCTAATTTAATCTGCCCTACTTCCTTTAATCCACCTGCTGCACTCAGCACCTTAAACAATTCTCACCCCGAATGCATGTGCTATGTTTACAGTTGTGTGTGTGTGTGTGTGTGTGTGTGTGTGTGTGTGTGTGTGTGTGTGTGTGTGTGCGCAGTTAAATCAGGTGGGAATGTGTGCTCTTGTACTAGTGGGTAATGTTTATTGTCTCTTATGTATACTGTGAGCTAATGTGCAACCAAAGTAAAATTTCTTGTATGTGTAAACACACTCATTAAAGCCTGATTCTGATTGTTACCTCTAGGTTGGATTATTGTAATGCCTTACTGTCTGGATGTTCCAGTAGGAGCATAAACAAGCTCCAGTTAGTCCAGAATGCAGCAGCAAGAATCCTTACTAGAACCAGAAGATATGACCACATCACCCCTGTCTTATCCACACTGCATTGGCTCCCAATCAGATTTCGTATAGATTATAAGATAGTCTTTTGTGATCTTTCACGCCTGCTTCAATCAGAAGCTGCAGATTAGTACCGTTGGTGATTTTTCACCCTTGCCTTTAAAACAGCACTTCTGTGCTGCCCAACAGTGTAGCAGCATTTAGTGTTGGTGTAGTTAGTGCTAGTGTAATTTAGCACTAGATGTGGAGCTACAGTCCTGACTGTGACCCCTGTCTGCAGGTCACTTTACAAAAACCTTCTGTTTATCTAATTACAGCTGCTATGATGATGTTAGTGTGGCTTTGCACATAACCTTCACATAAACTTCCAGTAATTGTTAGTATATGATTTGATATTGATACTCTAAACACAGCAATCAATGGCATATTATAATTAGGCTAATGCAAAAAGTGCATAGTGCAGAAAATACATCAAATATTCCAATCTGCAAAACACAAGCTTCCGCACTGATCTATTTTAATAAAAATGTATAGTTTTCCATACAAAAGTTAATGCATACAGAACTACAAAAATATACAGTATGTATAAATAGTGTGTGTGTGTGTGTGTGTGTGTGTGTGTGTGTGTGTGTGTGTGTTATTTCCTATACTCATGACAAGGCAAGAGTGTAGAACATCCTCAGCTGTATACAATGAATGTGTGTTTGGAAATCTGTCAGATGAATGAGTGTGTGAATGTGTGCAAATGTAATCGTGTGTGTGTGTGTGTGTGTGTGTGTGTGTGTGTGTGTGTGTGTCTAAGATGGATGTGTTATTAAATCATCTGTCTTCCTCCTACAGAAACCATCAGAGTAACATTACGCATCTAAAGACTGATCTCACGTTCATTCTCCTGCCTTCCTTTTTCTTAATGTCTCTGACTCTCTCTCTCCATCCCACCTCTCATTCTCTCTCCATCTCTCTTTCTCTGTCTCTTTCACTCTGTCTCTCTCTCGTTCTCCATCTCTCTTTCTGTTTCCCTATTTCACTCTGTCTCTCCCTTTCAGCTTTTACAATTCTCTAATAAACAGGTCTTTATTAACAGCAGCGTTAAAAAACATTAATAAACCTTTATACAGCAGAAACTATGACTTTATAAAGCAAACTGAAAAGAGGAACTGAGGAGAGACAACAGGAACAAGGAGAGAGAGAGAGAGAGAGAGAGAGAGAGAGACAGCAGGAGAGGGAAAGAGAGTGGAACAGAGAGAGAAAGACAGCAGGACAGAGAGAGACAGTGCGCGCACTCTCACACACACACACACACACACACACACACACACACACACACAATGGTGTATTCACTGTGTTGCTGCTCCGATTGCAGCACTTACGGTTTTTAATAGCCGTGTGATTAAAGTAGGTGTAAAGAGCGAGGTTTAAACTTACAAAAGTACAGATACACTGCAGACTGATCAGTGTGTGTGTGTGTGTGTGTGTGTGTGTGTGTGTGTGTGTGTGTGTGTGTGTATAGTTTCTTTAAGAGTCTCGGTGAGTCAGAAACCTCTCACACACCTCCACACCCTGAACTCTACATCACACAATTACAACGCATTTAAAAACACATTAACACCACTCCAACTGCACTTTCACACATGCTCACACACACAACACACACTCACACACACAACACACGCTCACATACTCACACACACGCTCACACACGCTTTCTCTGATTATGCAGATCAGGTCGCTGTTCTCCTCCACACACATCTTATCAGAAGCAGTAAGTGACAGAAATAAAGCAAGAGAATGCACTTCAATCACTGAGATCTGAAGATGAAGAGAAGAGCGATGGAGTGCTCTTACTGAGAGTGAGACAGGTGGGAGTGATGGAGTGGTCTGCAGAAAGTGGTGAAGACTGCTGAGAAGATCATCAGGACCCCACTGCCCTCTCTGCAGACCATTTACCACCGCAGAGTCCACAGGAGAGCTGCCTCCATCCTTAAGGACCCAACCCA
>JAKKZM010000030.1:358901-371338 GCA_037576825.1 Pangasius krempfi | reverse complement strand
CAGTCTTGTCTTCAGTAAGTGAAAAGCAGCTCTATTGGGTTGAGATCAGGCGACTGACTCGGCCATTGAAGAATATTACATTTCTTTGCCTTCAAAAAGACCTTTTATTTGCTTCATTTGTCTTGAAGTAATGAGGGAATGGACCGCACCTGGTCAATTGACTTCAACAAGTGAACTGTCCAAATACAAGAGCAAACAAGAACAAGAAGAACAACCTCCCACAGCTGCTCGGAGAAACCTCAGCAAGCTCAGACCTGCTGCCAGCTTTGTGAAATCCTGTGGCAGTGGAACAGGACCACCAACCACACAACACTGCAACACGCACAACACCACCAACACACACAACACCAAAACCGTTATCATGTACAACACCAACACTGTTAACACACACAATAAAACCAACACAGTAAACATGCAGAAAATGCTCCCAAACATTTGGACAATAAAACGAATCATTGTGGGGGTTTTTAAATTTTATTTTATTATTATAATTTTTTCTTCTTACTGCTATTATTTTATCGAACTTTTTTTTTTAAAATTGTGTTTAAATGAGTATATCTGTAATTTAATGTTACCAATCCCCTGGCAATGTAAAGCGTTTTACCCTGGAAATAAAGTTACTTGAATTTGAATCTGTGAGAGAGACAGATAGAGAGAGAGAGGGAGAGAGAGAGAGAGAGGGAGAGAGAGGCAGGTGAAAGCAGTCTGACATTAATGAAGTGAAGGACAGAAACATTCCGAGTCTCTCCTACAGAGGGCGCTGTTCCACTGGGTGGTAATTGAGCTCAGTACCGCTCAACAATCAACACCACGCTACGCAACGAAGTACCAGACAACACAACCTCCCGTGAATGAATGAAATGTGCATTAATGCGGAGTCAGTGCAAATGTAGCTGAAAATTGCAGATGGATTGAAAGCAGTGGCTGGCGGCAGCAGTGCGGATTTTGCAGCTCAGCCCGCTTTCACTGAGGAAGGAAAGAAACAGAAATTTGTGCGAAGCCTGATTTAATCGTCTGTAGCCTGGTGGGAGGGGCTGAACTATGACGTGTACATGGTGGGAGGAGTCAGGAGGCTCTTTTCTGGATGTATGTGAGTGCACTGGTGGATAAACATATCCGATTATTCCTGAGGATTTGTGTACAGTCTGTTCAGTGTGTGTGTGTGTGTGTGTGTTATTGCTGTACCAGACAGTGATGGAGGATTTCAGGATGCTGTGGATGATTGGAAGTCTGTGTTGATCATTTAAACGGCTCCTTCACCAAAACACAGACGTTATATATAAACGTCGGTGTCACGTGCAGGTTAATGTCTCTTCACCGACATTCTGTCATACCCTAGGTAGGGCACCTACACAGGGAGCAGGGAGAGAAGTAGCGCGTGAGTGTGGCCGGTGGGCGGGGCCTGAGTGGGGTCACACCTGCGAGTTTGTGAGATTTGCGCATGCGCAGAGTCTAGTTTGCGGCGGCTCGCGCTCTCCGCAGTGTGATGAGGATGGGCAGCTCCGGTACCGGCTGAACCGATTCCTCACCTGTGCGCGTGGAATAAAGGATTATAACGCGTTATGTTCACACATTCACTCGGTAAGTCTTTATTACTTTTATTGCTCATGTCTGAAGCTTAAATCAGATTTAATTCAGTCTCGCGCGTGTGTTTTATCCGCTGTCTCTTCTTCCTGTCCAGCAATAACGAGTCTCTTCATGAACACACACACTGTTTAAATGCCTTACAGTTACTTATAAATCATAAATGCTTTATTTATTTATTTGTTTGTTTGTTTGTTTGTTTGTCCTCGCGCCTCTAACACACTTCATGTCATTGCGGTCATTTCTGCATCTTTCTGTTTATTAATAATCTGCAGCTTTTAATGAAGGCTTGATGAGTGTTCACACTGTTAATGTGAGCAGGATGCTTCATTAATCACATCCTGTAGATGTTTCTCTCTGTGAGTATATAGATTTGCATAAAATATTATATCACATTTCTATAAAACACTACAGAAATAGACTCCACTGGGAGTGTGAATGCGCTTAAAAGAGTCAGTGTCACTATTTCAGTGTGATGTTGCAGTAAATTTAGCATCATTTCTGACCTGTGAGATGAATCTTTAACACATGGCCTGTTACTCAGCATTACTGGTTATTATTACACTTTAAACCTGAAAAGGGCTTTAACATCAGGGTTTTGGCACAGTAATGGCACATGTAATGGAGCACATTACATTTGACTTAAAACAATGATTACATTTTAATTTCAGGATTTTATCTTTAATTAGAACATATTTATAATTATACTTCACATTTTTAGATTTATATTTGTGTTTGGTCTTAAAGTCTGTGACCACCAATCACCAAACAACAAAAATATTTTAACAGAATCTTGTGCTCAAGCATCCAAACAATTCAGGTAACTCAGTTTGTATGAAAAGTTGCAAAGGTTAAACTTAGAGTTGGGGCGGAGTTATGATTAGAGGCGGTGCTAGTGTTCATACATTTCATACCTTCTCTTAAGACTGTGTTAAACGAAATGAATTATGACCACATCATCTTCACTTGTTTAAATCAGAGATGTGCGATTCTCAGTTCTGTGGCCATCTGGACTGATTTATTGTTTTGTGGCGTTTTGTTTTCTTCAGTAAATAAGTTGAAGCGTGGCTGAGTGACATCACTAGTGATGATCGTTCCATGTTCTGGCTGTGAGAATGTCAGTAGTTGCTGTTGTATTTTGGTTCATTGTCCTTTTGACTAGTGAGTTTTATGACTTCTGTTTGAATCTGAGCATTTTAATAAGCTTCTGTTTCCTTCAGACTTCATCCAGCTGCTGATGTTGTAATAAATAGTACATGAATAATATATAATTAATAAATAATAATCCACACTATCACGGTTCACTCCTGAAGAAGTTCTGAGCAACTTCTCTGTGTGATGGACAAGAACATGCATCTCGTCAGGAAGCCAGTTTCAGAACTCTGCCGAATTCATGTTTAAGGAAATGTAGCCTGGACTTGCTATTCTTGAGGTTGTGGCTAAAATCTCAGATCATTCTGGCATGTTCTTCCTTTATGGATATTTTTGACACTTCTGGATCATGTACTGGATTGTTTGGATTGTGTGTTTTAATTGTTAAGATGTTTAAGATATTCAGGTGTTCCTTCCAGCCCCACAGGCTTTTCGTCGAAGTAACTGCGGGCTTTATTGTCTCAGAGCTTTTGTGCTTTAGATTATGATCCTCATTCCTCATGCTTTGATGAATCAGAGAAAATCCATTCAAGACTTCAAGAACAAAGCTTTGGGAAAGTTGTTTTAGGGGTCGGGGCAAAAGGGGGTGGGGTGGTAGTTTTGTTGCCACATCACCATGGTAACCCAACCTTTTAGTGGGAGAAGCCATTTGGTCCTCAAAATCCCAAACTTTGATTCAGTCGCCTGATGAGTGATTGTGAATGTCAAGTTTAAAAGCTGCTGATTTTTAATTGTGGAATCTGTTTTAAATTTTTTTTCTTAATTGCAGAAATGTGTGGCTCTGTTCTTATTTATTATTTTTGAGAGCGAGAGAACATTCCTTGATTTCAGCGTGGTGATGGGGGTGATGGGGGGGCCAGCGTGGTGATGGGGGTGATGGGGGGGCCAGCGTGGTGATGGGGGGTGGTGGGGGTGATGGGGGGCGGTCTTTACTTCAGAGGACATTACACGCTCAGTAATGGTCAGAAGGTATATCATGTGATCAAACTTATCATGGCTCTCAGTGGTGATTAAGCTGTTCAGAGTTCCTCAGCTCCCACAGCTCTGTGTAATGATGCTCTCAGGGACGGAGTTCATCTGTGATTTTAACACGTAAACATCAGCTGCTCCGAGTCGGTGCCTTCACTATAGTAATGCTCCTGAATGCTCCTGCGTTCTTTAGTGTTTGGTGTCATGGCAGTGTGACGAGGTCATCCCATGTGGCTGTGTACCAGGACAACTCGGCTCATGTAAACAGCATTTAGTTGTTCTCTTGTTTGACAATGAAAAGCTAATAATCACCTCAGGGTTAAGAAGAAACTTGATCCGTGTGCTATTACTCAGAGCAGTAACGCTTCTTCTTAGTGTTAGTATAGGAGCGCTGATAGTTTTAATTGTGTTTATTCAGAATAAAGCTGCTACTTTATCCCTTTTTAAATCTTCTGGAATGGTATTTGATAGCATTTTTATTTCTGTAACGATAGTTTAGCAGAGGCAGTGCTCCTGTGACTTTTAACCTTGATCAGCTCTCACTGCACTTTGGTTTGAACACACTGAGGATAAAAATACCTCTTTAATGAATGAATAAAGTGTGTGTGACTCTGTGTTTGAGTGCGTATGATTGTGTGTGTTTGCGCGCATGTGTGTGTGTGTGTGTGTGTGTTACAGATTGTAATTAAAGACTTACATATGAATCTCGGCTCATTGTTAAAACAGGATTATGGCAGAACAGAAACTCGTCTGCTTGTTTATACCTTATTTATTAAATCAAATGTGAGTGATATGAATATTTTGGTAGTGGACCTCAGGCTAATTTGTCATTAGCAGGAGGTTCTGCGTGAGGTTCTGCGTGAGCTGTGATCCGGCTTTTGAGTGGTCTGTTGATTTTTCTGCTCTTATGCATATTGATTATGAGTTCTGCGTGTTCTGTTCCTGGCGTTCCACGTGTTCTGTTCCTGGAGTTCTGTGCGGTCCACTTTGCAATGGTGTGGAGCACAGAGCTGGAACAAAGCGCTGATTCAAAGTGATTACAAAAGACAGAGCAGTTGATCACAGTAACAGAGCATTAAATCTGACACGTGCTGAGACTAAAACGCATAATAACGTTTATCATCACGTTGTGCTCTTCATGTTTCTTTGATCTTTATTAACTTTGTCTCTCTTGTTTCATTAAATTTAACTTGTTAGCTTTATTAGCACTATAAAATACAATATAAACATACAAAGATTTTAACAGTTGGTTAATGGACAATAATAATAATAATAATAATAATAATAATAATAATATCACACTCACATTAAAATAACTTATTTGGGTGAGTGCAGTTATGTGTTATCATATATTATTTACAAAAGTTTATTGTGGCTCAGTTCCTGTCTTTTCCTGCGTCAGTTAGCAACAGCACACATAGCTCTCGAATGCAAATGATTACTGTATGTGTGTGTGTTGGTGTTGTTTTCACCTCAGGAGTATGTGAAAGGAGAAGTGGTAGCTTTAATTAAATGATAATGACGTTCCCATTTCCACACACACTGTAATTCCCATTTCCACTGGAGCTCAGATCAAATCTGCATTTCTATTGTTCACTCTGAGCTCAATGATATACAGAGCACATCAACAGAACCAAGCACGTTCTGGAGAACAGGCGTGCGCTGGAGAACAGGCGTGCGCTGGAGAACAGGCGTGCGCTGGAGAACAGGCGTGCGCTGGAGAAAGTGTGTGTGATAAGAGTGTGTGTGTGTGTGTGTGTAAGATGAAGTGTGCAAGAGATACTAAAGTGTTTCTCATCGTGTTTGATAGATGTATCATTTTTACATCTTCATCACTTCATTACACAGAATATTAATCAACACTTTTTGACCAATCACACAGAATAAGTGAAGATTAAAGTCTAAAAGCCATCTTTTGATCTCTTTTAATATCTCAGAAACAAATGCAGATACAAGCCTGAAATTTTGCACATTAATTATTGGGAATAGTGATGTTATTTCCAGAAAGTATGACGCACATCCGAGACAGTCATTCGGGAGGCCTCCAGTGAATTCACATGGATTGTCCCAGGTACATACATGATGAATATGGAATACTGGGATTAATGCAGAACTCCTACATCAGTGCATCCATACTGGAGAGTATATCATCTGCTTTATAACCTGTTGTAACTCTGATATAAAGTGCTATAGAATAAACTCTAACGATCTCATTTTATCTCCTCTAAATTGGACACGTGAACTACTTCTGCATCAAGTGTGTGACATTGCAGCAAAGACGATGCTGGGGACAGGAGTATGTGTGTGTATGTGTGTGTGAGAGAGAGAGAGAGAGAGAGAGAGAGTGTGTGTGTGTGTATGTGTGTGTGTGTGTGTGAGTGAGAGTGTCAACCCATTCCTCTGTGATAAAGTCTCAGATACACATGAAAATACATCATGTACTTAGACATGAAACTTAGACTTTTTTAGTGACTAAAAAAGTCACTGTTTAGTAATAATAGGCAGATACGTAAGAGTGTATGAATGGATCATTATTAGATTATAATGCGATTATAATGTTTCTAGCATGTTATATGTTTGTCAACAGTTCTTTTAATCTTAAAAGATGAAGTGTGTAGCTTTTGGTTCTGTAATAACCGTGTAGAAAGACGTATCATGGCCATGTTCCAGGACGACATCACAACATCCATCAGGCGGTGCATCAGGTTTTGCTCAGGATCTCGTACTGACGGTGAAAGAGGTGAGCTCTCTGTAAAGTCTCCTCCAGCACGTCCCAAAGACCTTCACTGAGGTTAAGGTCAGGACTCAGAGGTGAAACGTGTGAAATGATTCTTCATGCTCTCTGAACCTTCTTTCACAATTTTAACCCTGATGGATGTTGTGATGTCGTCCTGGAACATGGCCATGATGCGTCTTTCTACACGGTTATTAAAGAACCAAAAGCTACACACTTCATCTTTTAAGATTAAAAGAACTGTTGACAAACATATAACATGCTAGAAACATTATAATCGCTCTAATAATAATTCATACACTCTTATGTATTCACCTATTATTACTAAACAGAGACTTTTTTACGGCCGGGCGGTGTATTTTAGTTGTTTGTAGTAGTTTGAAGGTCAGGTTTATAGTAAAAGTGAGATTTATCCTTTTATGTCTATTAATTAATAATAATTTCTCTGGAGCAGGACAGAGGCGGAGGCTTTATGTTACGTCGGAGACTTTAATAAGTAAAAAGCTGCAGGATCGAAGCCAGGATGAATTTGCAGAAGCTCTGCTCATCCCTGATATGATATCTCTGTGTGTTCTGTGTGAGGAGTGTGAGTTGCGTTTAATAAGCTGGTGGATGAGTCTGTGTTTCACAGAGATGAACAGGAAGAAAACGTGGCTGTGTGAAGATCAGACAGAAGGAAAGTGTTTACTGTCATTGAGAACACAGTCAGATACCTGCAGGACACTGGAGCTTTCGATGTGTAGTGGATGTTTTTATTATAAATATGGATTAGTTTAATGTTGCTGTGGTGTGTTTGGGTGGGACAAACCTCTATCTGTCAGGTCCTGCTGCTGGCTGATAACACACAGTGTGTGTGTGTGTGTGTGCGTGTGCGCGCGTGTGTGCGCGTGTGTGTGCGTGTATGCGCGTGTGTGTGCGTGTGTGTGTAAGGAGAAACCCATGCTGTACTATTAAAGCCTTGGACGTGTCATTGTCTCTGACGCAAAAGCTGTAATGGAGGCAGGTGAGAGCAGCACTCTGACTCAGCTGATTAGGGAAGAAATTAAAGTTTAAATATTGTGATATTCTGAGATCATTACTAAAACATGATTATTAAATGATTGAACTGATATATATCTTCTTCCTCCACTTACTTCAGAGACACCTGATGTCCTCAGATAAAGACATGATGGGCAGTTTGGTCATCATGTTGTAGTGTTTTCAGTTTCTCTGTAGGATCCAACCATAGATGGATCTCTGCGTGCTGATTGGTCAGTGTCTTGTCTCCCTGACAACCCTGTCTGTAAACAGAGGCCTTTGTGACGTGGCTTATTTGCATATTCAAATGAGGAATGTGAACATAGGTGCCTGTATCCAAATTACATAAACGTTGGCTGTGTCATACTCTGTGTGTGTTCTTTACATGTCATTCGAGTTGCATCCTTTTCTATGTATTTCTTTTACCAGAATTTCAAACCCAGAAAACAAAAGCATATTTAAAAATCTCCAGCAAATCAGGATTTATGTGCAGCGTACGTATCAGAGGGTCGAAGTGCACCACATTTACAGATTTAAATCATTATCACTGTGTTGAACAAACAGAAAGATTAATGGGGAATTATTGGTTATATAAACCATGTCAGATGACCAGCTGGCTTTCTCTCTGCAGTCTGATTCTTTTATTCTATAAAGGCACAGTGATTTCTGAAATTTGTAAAACAGAAAGTGAAATGTTTGGTGTGTGTATTGACATGTCAGTGTTTCTGCTTTGTTCTTTGCCTGGACACACAGCCACGTCTCTTTTCTCTAACGTTGAACATCTTTGGTTCTCTCATATGTTTGAAACAGAATAATTATTTCTGTATCTGCTTTTGACCCACCTGCAGCTCTACAATGTTGACCTTTGACCTCTTCAGTGCTGACCCTAAAGCCTTGAAGCAGCAGCAGAACATTACGGGACACAGCAGCAGCAGTGAGGACAGACGGACATGTGGAAGAACTGATTCCTGAGAAGAGCAGGACCATAAAGCTTGGATGAACGGTTTTAGATCATGCATCATATCTTATTTATATTCTGCATAAAAACAACTTCTTATTCTGGATAGATTATATGATATTAAATTATAATTTTATTTAGATTTTTTTTAGATTTAAATTTTATAAATGGAAGATCATGTTGCATTTAATCAGTTAGCTCACAAAACCAAATCACTCAGGGCTACTTTAAACCCCGCCCACACACTGGCCATTCGGGACTGGCCTGGGCGCCTACGCCCTCTGTGACCCCGTGACCCCGTGACCCCGTGACCCCCACCATGGCCAGTGGGCAAGCATCAGTTGGCCCGACAAATGAAAGCCTTGTACCTGAACGTCTTTCCTCTCCAGAACCTTCTGCATCCTGTGAGCCAGACCCTAAACATGAACAAAGATCTCACCTGAACATTTTGACTAAACCTCCAGCTGCTCCTCCACCTCCACCCCTTCCTCCTCCACCTCCACCCCAGGCCCCAACCACACCCGCTCCTCCACACGGCTCACGCAAGAAACGCCGAGTCCGCAGCTTCTACTGGAAACCCATTCCGGAAGAGAAGGTCCGTGGCAAACCCAACATATGGACGCTGGCCGTGAGACAGCAGCACTACCAGATTGACGTAAGGAGTGTGGAAGAGCTGTTTGGCCAGCAGGAGGAGGCGCGGACGCAGAGCGCCAGCCGTAATCCTCGACTAGGAACATGCAGAGGTTCCTTCAAGGAGAGCAAAGATGAGGTGAGTGTGTATGTGCATCGCCTGCTCAGTGCACTGGATAAATCCTCCTGAGCTAAACTGCAGTTATTCACATCAATATTTTATTCTAATCTATCTAATATATAATTTAATAATGCTAATGTATATTATCTGACATGAAAATTGTGCTTATGTAAAAGTTGTGTCTTGTTTTGGACCTAATTCCGGGGTTTTAATTTACATTTACATTTCTAGCATTTGGCAGACGCCCGTATCCAGAGCGACTTACATTTACCTTATTTATACAACTGAGCAGTTGAGGGTTAAGGGCCGCGCTCAAGGGCCCACCAGTGGCAGCTTGGCGGTGCTGGGGATCAAACTCATGACCTTCCGATCAGTAGCCCAACGTTCTAACCACTGAGCTACCACTGCCCTTTTAATGGAACATAAAGTCAGAGTACGACACATCATTATTGTTTAGATCAGAATAAAATAATTCATGCACAGTGCAATGTGTGAACAGCAAACAGACGTGTGTGTGTGTGTGTGTGTGTTCTCTCTCACTTTCAAACCTTAATCCATGTCTGGGAATGCTCTAAAAGCCGTTCTCTGCTTGGCTTTAATCAGGAGTCCAGGTTTTGAGACTTTGTTGAGAAACAGGTCTGTGTTTTATTGTTTCTGGGCCATCACAGTTTTTCTTTTTTTCAGGTCTCTTGTGATTGAGGAAATTCTTAACTGCAACAGCGTGACCTAGTTTTAGCACACAAATTTCTGCAATTCCAAAGATTAAATGAATAATTAATACAATAAACACCAAGTAGAGCATCCATCATCATCCATCATGTTCAAAATATCTCTTTTAATAAATATAATTTATTTTATATAAATATATATTAAATATTTATTTTAAAAAATCCATGGAGAATAGACGAACAGATAAATCAGTCAATAATAAATGCTTCAGTGCCCCAAAAATGAATGACAACAGGCCTTGTTAAAACACCAAGGTCTATGAATATACATAAATATGCAAAATAGTAAATTCCCCCATGTCCTCCTGCTGTCTGTTATAGCCTAATATCACTAGTATTATTTGGTGACAACACAAACTGAGCTCATATGTAGCTCCACCCCCAAATCAGATTAATACAGATTAATAAAGAAATTTGACACAAACAGCCAAACATATATAATCAGCCACTTAAATGTCATGCTGTAGAGTTAAGGAATTTATTTCAACATGTCTTTATTTTATTGTGTGTACTGATTTCACAGGAAATTATCTGAAGGTGTCCTAAAGGTATAAAGTCTACTTTAACACTGACGGTTCAAATGTAAGGCTAAGATAAAAACTCTGAGCCAACATCTGATAGAGACTGGAAAGTGTTCAGTGGTGTTTGCATTATTTCTCATACTTCTCTCTCTCACACACACACACACACACACACACACACACACACACAGCTACAGAGACACACCTAACAGCTTAAACAACATTAAATCTGCAGCAATATGTTTGTTTTACAAACACCAGTGAGGATTTGGACATCGAAGTGACCCACAGTGTTTGGCTGTGTCATGGTTACCTTGCTGACATGGTTGCTATAGTAGCACGACATTTATTTAGCTCTTTAAACAGCCGGGACAGAGTGCAGTCACTCGGTGATAACAATGCTTCCACGGCTATTGTTTAGCACTCAGCTGTAATTCCACACATCATGACATGTGAGCTGCTGCTGTTGTGTTGTGTTTGTGTGTGTGTGTGTGTGTGTGTGTGTGTGTGTGTGTGTGTGTGTGTATATATATATTTAAACACACACACCTGGGTCATCCTGATAGCGTCATACCTGTTGCTGATGATTTCTACATTAAGATGAAGTGACTCATCACTGTGATGGCGCCCTCTAGCTGTGATATGTAATACTGACATTTTATACAACCTGAGAAAGGAGTGTAGTTATGTATAAAGTTCATTACCAGAGTTTAGTATATGCACACACACACACACACACACACACACACACACACACACACACACACACAAAATACATACAAATAACTTTTATTCTCTTTCTGCAGATAAGCATTTTAGACTCAAAGAGAGGGATGAATATGGGTATTTTCCTCAAACAGTTCAAGAAGTAAGTGTGTGAAACCTGTGTGTGTGTTCCTTAAGAGAATGGATGGAGACTGTGAATGCTTTTTACCAAACAGGGCTTTGTGTCCCTCAGGTCTAATCACGCTCTAGTGGAAGACATCCGGCTGGGGAGCAGTAAGCAGTACGGACTGGAGCCTCTGAAAGAGCTGCTCAAATTGCTGCCTGAGGAAGAAGAGGTGAAAAGCCACATAATAATAATAACCACTTATTATCATCACCTCACAGCTGTAACAGTGTTAGATTAATAAAACACTTTCATTCTGTTGCCTTACTGATGTGTAGATCAAAAAGTTGAGGGAATTTAAAGGAGATCCAGCAAGGCTCACCATGGTGGATTCTTTCATGTTTTTGCTGATCCAGGTACCAAGGTAAGACACACATGCCGCGCGCACACACACACACACACACATATATACACTCCTCATTCACTGTGATATCTGTGACATTTTAAACGTTCTGTAGTAGCTCACACAGCTTTGTGTGTTTAAGGTCATAAGAGAATCACTGTAACTGTAACTGATGCTAACATAAATAAATGCCTGAATAAAAGATAGCAGTGGTAGACCTAGCTTTACTGTGGTGTGTGTGTGTGTGTGTGTGTGTGTGTGTGTGTGTGTGTGTGTGTGTGTGTTCGTGTTCCAGTTTTGCCGTGCGAATTGAGGCCATGGTCCTGCAGGAGGAGTTTCCTCCATCTTGTTCAGCAATGAGTCGAGAGCTTAATGTTGTGCGCTTGGCCACGGAAGGTAAGACCAAGCAAACACACACACACACACACACACACAGGTGTCCCACATCCACGAATGTAAAGTGATACACAGCATTGTGTCAAGCCATTTTCTCAGATCAATTCCAGTGTAGAAGGAGGAGGATGTGTGTTCATTTTCCAAAACACACAGCAGCTTTACAAACACACACACAATATTATGTATTGAAGAATACATAAATAATTAAATTAATTAAATAAATACCAGAGATAGCTAGGTTAAGGAAGGTAGGGAAGGTAGTGGGGATTTGTGAGCAGCAGTATGGCTTCATGCCCCGAAAGAGCACAACAGATGCAGTTTTTGCTCTGAGAATGTTGATGGAGAAGTATAGGGATGGTCAGAGGGAGTTGCACTGTGTGTTTGTAGACTTGGAG
>JAKKZM010000030.1:330511-340660 GCA_037576825.1 Pangasius krempfi | reverse complement strand
TTTTTTTGTTTGTGTAAAGCTGCTTTGAGACAATGACATTGTAAAAAGCGCTATACAAATAAACTGAATTGAATATAGAGAACAAGGTAAGCTTTAAAGATCCTAATTGCCTATAAAGTGAAATGGATTAACAACCTTATTAAAAATAAATATAGCTCACACAGTAATGGATCGTCATTTTCAATAATACAATAAACACTTTTTCAACTGAATTGAAAATTCAACATGATGGAAATTAAAATGAAATATACAACATTGCTATATTGAAAATTCTAAGAAAAAAGGATCAGTGAGAGATTAAACTGAAGACATGAAAGACCTCACAAAGCAACAGGAGGATTTAAAATAATTTAATAATGACAGCAATCAGTGTAAACCAGAAGCAGGTGAATTGAATTATTACAGAGCACAGAGCTGTGAAAACTCAGAGAAAAGCGACGTCTGCTAAAGACAGAGAGACTCCAACACTCTGCATGTGCAGCTGAATTTGTAAATTGTCCTATTATAAATCCAAACAAATCTTAAAAATCAAGAAATTAATAAATAAATTTTGAATCCCATTTTTTTGTTCTTTTTAACTGGGTTTATTTATTATTATAGATATTTATTTCAGTAGTTATATTTAGCCCATTTTATTTCTCCCTCTGTGCGGTTCAGGTGGTTAATAATCCTGAAAACTGTGGAAAAGCAACAGTGCTATCAGGTCATGATCATAATGAAGTAGGAGGGATGGAGTGGTGATGGGATGATGGGATTATGGAATGGAGGAATAAGTGGGTGGAGGGACGAGGAGTGTCACTGGAGGTAGCGGTAAACTTTAAAGCAGTGGTTTCCTGAATCAGCCACCAGGACGTGAGAGTCGGAGGTGATGGCGAGACCCTGAGGGCCAAACAGAGGATCTGCTGACGTGTTAATGAAGGACAGGAATGAGCCACTGCTGTCAAACACCTATACACACACACACACACACACACACACACAGCTGAGTTTCAATGTCACAGGGTTAATGAATTCAAAGCTGTGTGTAGGCATTACTGGAGTGTGCTTAGTGGAGTGCGTTACCTGTATCCGGCTGTTTCCCCAGTCTGCTACGATGATGTTTCCATTTAAATCCACAGCGACTCCTGTGGGGGCGTTAAACTGACCATTTCCCTCACCACTACAGCCGAACTTCAACAGGAACTCCCCCTCCGCATTAAACACCTCAAACATGACACATTAACCTTCATTACATTTTACATTTACATACAGAAGGAATATAACTCATCTGATTTTACACCCCTTACTGCGATCACATACCTTTACTGAGTGATTGTGGAAATCAGTGACAATAATCTCATTATTCTGATTCACTGCTGCAAAGTGGGGACCTAAAACAAGAGACACAACACAGAGGGTGAGACAGAATGATTAAAAAAAGATATGATTAAAACAAGAGAACGGACATAATTTAAGTGTTGGGTGTTTTTATTTTGAAAGATTTTTTTTACTGTAAAATATGGCCAATATTGTCAGTGCATTATGGGAAAACATACACTCCCTCTGCCAAAAAGTTGATTAAATAAGTTTTTATGTCTAGGTACATGTGAAGGAGAAAAGGTGAGGATGAAATGAAAACCCAGTGAACACCTGCAAACTGTTTGTCTCCATTTCCACGAGTGCCAAACTTGCGGATGAATTTGCCGTTCGGCTGGAAGACGAAGATGCTGCAGGATTTATTATCCACTACGATGATGTTCCCATTTCTGTCCACAGACACGCCTTTAGGACCCATCAGCTTCCCGGAGCCGATCTTACTCTGAGAAAAGGACACACAGCTTATTGCTCACCTCTGCTTCAGGAGGACATGCATGTTCACGCCATTGAAGAGAATGAATAAAAGCAGTCACTCTGAACAGATTCACACTACACTCTTTACTTTAATTTAATAACCAGCTTTATGATTTCTGTACCTCATATTCATTGTGTGGTTTTAATATGTATGAAACAGTTTTTTCCTTTACCTTAAATTTACCGTCACTGGAGAATATGCTGACCCATTTGGTGTCGTAGTCGGCAATGATGATGTCACCGTTGGGGTGGATGGTGATGCCGGTAGGCCGTTGGAGTTGCCCCGGAGACCGACCCCGTACCCCGAAACGACTCTTAAACTTTCCATCATTTGAAAATATCTATGAAGACGGACAAAAATGTCTTTAGTGCACTTTTTAAAAATTAATCATATTTTAAATAACTGCAGTGACGTCAGTTTTACCTGGACACACTGATTGTTGCTGTCGGCTATTAAAATATTTCCAGTGTCTGAAGTGGCCACGCCCTGCAGATTGGCAAATTCTCCCTTATTTCTCCCTTTAGTCCCTACAGTAAACAGAATAGCCATTACACAGCACTGACATCATAACCAAAAACACTTCCTACTACATTACATCATAACCAAAACCCCTTCCACTACTTTGCATTGTAACTCAAACACCTCCTACTACATTACTTCTTCAGGTGAAACCAGTCCTATAATGACACAGCAGGTTTCCCTCCTTCCACAGCACTCATTTGTACCGATTCGGAGGATGAGGTCATCCTCAGTGGCGTTCCCCTTGCCCTTGCCCGAGCTGTACATGCTGCCGGGCCGCTTGATGGTTCGCTGTTTGATGTGGGAGCTCCCCAATGACTTTAGACATCTATTGGCACCATTGGTGTTGCCAGATTCCTGCGTGTGTTTGGTGGCACGGATGCTGAAGGGACTCCCGCAGATGTGCTGTCCATACAGGCGAAGTACAAGCATGTACTGACCCTCATGTGACAGTGTGTACAGTACGTCATACGTGCCATCTTTGTGGTCGACAACTTCACCTTCTCCCACCAGCGTACCATCTGCACCATTCAGCTCAGCTGAGAGAGGAGCGCCCCCTGTCTGGCACAGCCCGCCGTCTTTGTCCTTAGAGGTGACGGTGACAGATGTGGGCTGGCCCACCACGCAGCGCCGCAGTCCCTCACCACTCGCCACCGTCTCTCCTGCCACTGCGCTGCCAGTGATGATGGAACCCAGACGGCGGATGGAGCTGCACAGACCATCAGTCTCTGCTGTGAAGCTCAGTTGACCGTTCTCTTCAGGCCGCAGAGGAAGTTCACGAGTCGCCAGGTCACTTAGACGCTCGCTCAGCTGCTTCTCCACCAGCAATACCTCGGCCTCAGAGCCACTGCGTAATGCCCTTTCTGTCACACTGCAGCCGCTGCGCATTCCCTCCTGCTCCCGCAGCAACAATGCTAACTGCGCCTGAAGCACCTGTGCATAACACAGACACACAACATTAACATCTCTTTCAGTCAGGTTTCCGGAAGCATCACAGTTCAGAATCAGAGCTGGATAAAGCTGCCACTTTTGCTTGCCTTAGACCATGGACATGTTACTGTTCAGTGAGGTCAGTGTTTAACATTATTGACTGTGAGAAATGTTAATAGACTTCTCAGAGGCTAAACAGTGCAATACAGCATCACACAAGGTTCTGTTTTAGTTGCTCAATTATTCTCTGTTTATACACAGCTCCCTGCACAGGTTCACAGTGAAACAAAAAGCTACAGTTAAGGTCAGTTATCCTGCAGACAAACTGCTCTGTAATCATCCAGCTGTTTATAAATACTGTTATTGTCCTTGACCTTCAGAAGTTGAGAAGAACAAATGTATATAACACTAACACACAGAAAGACATTTATCCTGTTTGTTGTTTTCATGATCGTGTTTACCTACTGCACACACACACACACAAAAACCCAAAGCACTGATGAAAAAGGATCATCAAAAGTTTCTATGTAATCACCTCAAGCTCTGCGTTTCCATCTTCCTCCATCAAAACACACAACACTGATACACTCTGAAGTTCCCAAACTTACTCCACTCACTCTGTGTCCCAGCGCATAACTGGTTATACCAGTTTCACAGTTTAATCACTGTCATCACACACACACACACACACACACACAAAGAGTTGCATAACACATTTTCCGGTGGGAGGATCCAAGATGGCAGCTGTCTGTGTAAATGTTTAAAGGGCACTGAGCAAATTCTTTACACGGATCACACAGCAGAGTCTGTTCCATGTTTTACTGTTAAACAGATAGAGAGCTTCTCAGTTCTCCTGCAGGAGGAACCATGACAAGCCTGAATCATTGTAAAGAAGAGCCAGTAATCACTGGATGACTAATATCAAATAAAATATGCAGCAGTGACCTGAGAAGTTCCACATTCTAAGAAAATAATGCTCAGTCTATAACTCTTAAGGGTTCCTCATGTTGTTAAAGTAATTGTGTAGAGCCCTACAACAGAGTACATCTTGATCATAGAGGATTCCAAATAGAATCACTATAGAAAGGTAGGAACCTCTATCCAGAACTATCCAGAAAAAAAACCCTGGAAGAACCTTTTATTATAAGAGGTCTGACCTTGTGTTTGAGGGTGTAGTTCACCTCCACCTCCATCAGCAGCACACTCTTACGCACATTCAGCATCTTCTGCAGCTCACTGAAGGTGGTGTGGATTTTCTCCTCGACTGAGCTCTTCTGACTGGTTAGCTGCTGCAGGATCTCAGACAGCGTCTGCAGCGCCGAGTCGATCTCCGGAAGTCTGAGATGGACACATGAGAAAATGATACATCACTCTCTCTCTCTCTCTCTCTCTCTTTCTCTCTCTCTTTTCTCTTCAGCAGGTTTGTTTAACAGCAACAGTCATTTCGAGTATATTTCTCATTTCCACCAATATCTCATGTTCACCTTATCACCATGCTACTTCCACCCAGATCATGTGACATAAAGATGGTAATGGACAGTGCAGTGTAACAGGAAACAGAAGGTGTGAGCTCCTGACCTGCTCCTGATGGAGTTTAGCTGCTGGAGCAGTGAAGCTCTGTGCTGTGTGAGGACATGTGTGAGGGGGACGGTCACGTGTTGGGCGTGGTCATCACTGCTGCACTCCTCACACACAGCTGTCTCACACACGGGACAGTAATACTCCTTTACCTGACAAACACACAGTTACTTTAATGTGGAACTATTTTACTACTTCCTGTTTCACTGTTTCAACTAAAAGATATTTTAACAGCGTGAAACTTATAACTTGCTGTAGGAGACATGTAGGGGACGTGGTAAGGACATGTAGGGGAACATGATGAGGACGTGTAGGGAACGTGGTGAGGACGTGTAGAGGAAGTGGTGAGGACGTGGTTAGGACGTGTAGGGTATGTGGAGAGGACATGTAGGTGAAGTGGTGAGGACGTGTGGGGGAAATGGTAGGGACATGTAGAAGAAGTGATGAGGACATGTAGAGGAAGTGGTGAGGACATATGGGGTATGTGGTGAGGACATGTAGAGGAGGTGGTGAGGACGTGGTGAGGACGTGTAGGGTATGTGGAGAGGACATGTAGGTGAAGTGGTGAGGACGTGTGGGGGAAATGGTAGGGACATGTAGAAGAAGTGATGAGGACATGTAGAGGAAGTGGTGAGAACATATGGGGTATGTGGTGAGGACATGTAGAGGAGGTGGTGAGGACGTGGTGAAGACGTGTAGGGTATGTGGAGAGGACATGTAGGTGAAGTGGTGAGGACGTGTGGGGGACGTGGTGAGGACGTGTGGGGGACGTTGTGAGGACGTGTAGCGTATGTGGTGAGGACATGTAGGGGAAGTGGTGAGGACATGTGGGGGACATGGTGAGGACATGTAGGGGAAGTGGTGAGGACATGTGAGGGACATGGTGAGGATGTGGTGAGGACATGGTGAGGCCATGTAGGTTATTTGCTGAGGATGTGTAGAGGACGTTGTGAGGATGTGTAGAGGACGTGGTGAGGACGTGTAGGGGATTTGCTGAGTACGTGTAGAGGACGTGGTGAGGACGTGTGGGGGACGTGGTGAGGATGTGTAGGTGATTTGCTGAGTACGTGTAGAGGACGTGTAGGGGATTTGCTGAGTACGTGTAGAGGACGTGGTGAGGACGTGTGGGGGACGTGGTGAGGATGTGTAGGTGACGTGGTGAGGACACGATGGGGATGTTGTGGATTAATCTGCGTGTCCCAGATTAAAGCATCATAGTTATATTAATATTAATCAAACGTTTGCTCCATGGTTGGGACAGGACAGCTGTTGTTCCGTGCTCAAAGTGTTGATGTCCAGCAGTAAGTCCTCATCTCCGAGTTCTGTGTCCTGACTGTTCAGCACCTCCATCAGGTTGGTGATGAAGAAGTTGCTTTGTAATGCTGCCACACCCTTCTCAGGAAGGACAGAGGTCTGACGGCAGACAGGACACGACAGAGTCAGGCTGTGGACAGGGACGAAGCTCTGAAGACACCTGAGGACAGAAGAATTATAAAAATATAAAAAATTCTTATTTGATTTTTCTTTCTAATAAAGGACTTTAGCAATACACCGTGTCTCATGGAGCTTCAAATTTTTCTTTTTTCAGATTTTAGAATTATTTTTTATTTTTGATTATTTGGATATTTATACCTTTAGTCTCAATAATGTAACAAAATTCATATGAAAATCAATATTTATCTTAATTCATTCATTACATTAGCCTTGATTTGTCTATCTCCTTCTGTTTCATTCCTTATCTTTGACTCTGTACCTTCCTTTGCACAATACTGTTCCAGAAATATGTTATCAAGTTTGAGTGTTCTGCTGTGTGATTGTAAGAGTGTGTGAACTCTGCTAAACTCTGAGCTGTATTAAACACACACACACACACACACACACACACACACACACACACACACACACCTCTGGCAGAAGGTGTGGAGACACGGCAGCACTTTGGGTTTGTGGTAGTGATCCAGACAGATACTGCACATCAGGAAGTGTTTATCAATGTGACGCACTACAGGACTCGGGAAGGAGCAGAGCTCAGAGCCATCACTCGCCATCCTGCAGCTCATAAACACACACACACACACACACACACACACACACACTGCAGATCTCAGCCTGAATACTGCACACAGACAGAGGGTTTATGTTATTGCCACAACTAAATCATACATCATAACCCCAAGAGCACAGATAAAGTTCAAAGCTAAATAAACTTCTAGCCAGCAGGTGGTGCTGTTTTCTTACAGAAACACCTGAACGCTGCTGCTCTAACTGCTGCTCCTGAGATTCTCAACACACTTCATTCAAACTGTCATGCTGTCAAGCAGTGAAGTAGGTGTGGTACCTGTGTCTGTCCCTGTGAAGGAGGCGTGGCCTCTGTGTCAGTCTCAGCGAAGGAGGTGTGGCCTCTGTAACAGGAAGTGAAACTGAAGGATGAGATGATTATATTAAATAGAGACAGAAGAGGTAATGGAGGCAGATGTTTGATCCACATCATCAGACAGAGTGACCGAGACACTGTCCTGATTTTATTCCCCGAGATAAAAGACTTCATTTTCTCGCTCACTTTTTCATTCCTTAAGTGAAGAGCTTCAGCATCTCATCATTAATCTGACAAAAACTTCATAAGGGAAAAATTTTCACATGGAACTGAGCTGAGCTCATGCTGTAGGTATGTTTAGGGGAAATGAGGGGATTAAGCTGGACCTCACTCATTACACCACTGCATCTTGATGTTTTACCTGTTTTAAAGCTGACAAAAGACAAAGTGTCGTGTTTCAATTCATTTCACTTATCAGAGCTCTTTTAACAATGGACATAGTCACAAAGCAGCTTTACATGAAGCCAGGAATAGATTTAAAACTGTCTCTAATGAGAGAGCCAGAGGCGGCGGTGGTGAAGAAAAACTGAGGTGATGTCATCAAAAGAGCACCAGCCACAAACACATCATCATAAAGCAACTGGAACACACGCTCACTAGTCTCTCCCTCGCTCTTTCACACACACACACACACAAACACACACACACACTAACTACACTGTCTAACACACACACACTAACTACACCGTCTAACGCGCACACACACACACACACACACACACACACAAACTACACTGTCTAACACACACACACTAACTACATGGTCTAACGCGCACACACACACACACACACACACACACACACAAACTACACTGTCTAACACACACACACTAACTACACCGTCTAACGCACACACACACACACACAGACGCACAGTGGCTGAAGTGTGTGGACTTTCTAAGACGTGTTATATAATGTTTCCTGTTAAAGTTAGAGTGTGTGTGTGTGTGTGTTAGATGGTGTAGTTACTGTGTGTGTGTATGTGTGTGTTAGATGGTGTAGTTAATGTGTGTGTGTGTTAGATGGTGTAGTTACTGTGTGTGCGTGTGTGTGTGTGTGTTAGATGGGGTAGTTAATGTGTGTGTGTGTGCACAAGTGTCCGTGTGCACGTGTGCATGTTTGTGTGTTAGATGCTTTAGTTAGTGTGTGTGTTAGATGGTGTAGTTAGTGTGTGTGTGTGTATGTGTGTGTGTTAGATGGTGTAGTTAGTGTGTGTGTGTGTGTGTGTGTGTGTGTATGTGTGTGTGTTAGATGGTGTAGTTGGTGTAGGCATGTGTGTGTGTTAGATGGTGTAGTTAGTGTGTGTGTGTGTGTGCGTGTTAGATGGTGTAGTTAGTGCACACGTGTGTTAGATGGTGTAGTTACTGTGTGCGTGTGTTAGATGGTGTAGTGTGTGTGTGTGTGTGTGTGTGTGTTAGATGGTGTAGTTAGTGCACGCGTGTTAGATGGTGTAGTTAGTGCGTGCGTGTGTTAGATGGTGTAGTTAGTGTGTGCGTGTATGTGTTAGACGGTGTAGTGTGTGTGTGTGTGTGTGTGTTTGTTAGATGGTGTAGTGTGTGTGTTAGATGGTTTAGTTAGTGCGTGTGTGTGCTAGATGTTGTAGTTAGTGTGTACGTGTGTGTGTGTTAGATAGTGTAGTTAGTGTGTGTGTTAGATGGTGTAGTTAGTGTGTGTGTGTGTGTTAGATAGTGTAGTTAGAGTGTGTGTGTGTGTTAGATGATGTAGTTAGTGTGTGTGTGTGTGTTAGATGGTGTAGTTAGTGTGTGTGTGTGTGTTAGATGGTGTAGTTAGTGTGTGCATGTGTGTGTTAGATGGTGTAGTTAGTGTGTGTGTGTGTGTGTGTTAGATGGTGTAGTTAGTGCGTGCGTGTGTTAGATGGTGTAGTTAGTGCGCGCGTGTGTTAGATGGTGTAGATAGTGTGTGTGTGCGTGTGTTTGTATGTGTGTGTATGTTGGTGTAGTTAGTGTGTTTGTATGTGTGTGTATGTTGGTGTAGTTAGTGTGTGTGTATGTGTGTGTTAGATGGTGTAGTTAGTGTGTGTGTATGTGTGTGTTAGATGGTGTAGTTGGCGTGTGTGTGTTAAATGGTGTAGTTGGTGTAGGCGTGTGTGTGTTAGATAGTGTAGTTAGTGTGTGCGTATGTGTGTGTGAGATGGTGTAGTTAGTATGTGCGTGTGATAGATGGTGTAGTTAGTGTGTGTGTGTGTGTGTTAGATGGTTTAGTTAGTGTGCGTGTCTGTTAGATGGTGTAGTTAATGTGTGCGTGTGTTAGATGGTGTAGTTAGTGTGTGCGTGTGTGTGTGTGTTTGTTAGATGGTGTAGTGTGTGTGTGTTAGATGGTGTAGTTAGTGTGTGCATGTATTAGATGTTGTAGTTAGTGTGTATGTGTGTGTGTGTGTTATAAAGTGTAGTTAGTGTGTGTGTGTTAGATGGTGTAGTTAGTGTGTGCGTGTGTTAGATGGTGTAGTTAGTGTGTGTGTGTTAGATGGTGTAGTTAGTGTGTACGTGTGTGTGTTATATAGTGTAGTTAGTGTGTGTGTGTGTGTGTGTGTGTGTTAGATGGTGTTGTTAGTGTGTGCGTGTGTTAGATGGTGTAGTTAGTGTGTGTGTGTGTGTGTTAGATGGTGTAGTTAGTGTGTGTGTGTTAGATGGTGTAGTTAGTGTGTGTGTGTGTTAGATGGTGTAGTTAATGTGTACGTCTGTGTGTTAGATGGTGTAGTTAGTGTGTACGTGTGTGTTAGATAGTGTATTTAGTGTGTGTGTGTTAGATGGTGTAGATTGTGTGTGTGTTAGATGGTGTAGTTAGTGTGTGTGTTAGATGGTGTAGTTAGTGTGTGCGTATATGTGTGTGTGTTAGATGGTGTAGTTAGTGTGTGCGTGTATTAGATGTTGTAGTTAGTGTGCGTGTGTATGTGTGT
>JAKKZM010000030.1:229302-244302 GCA_037576825.1 Pangasius krempfi | reverse complement strand
AGACGTTCTCCTTGTTCCCCTTCCTGCAGAGGAACTTTAGGGTTCTATGTTGAACGTCTCTGTTAGAGTGAATGTGAAGTTGATGTCACTTCCTGTTGTAACTGTATTTACTGTATGAGCGGCGCTTCCTGTATAAACAGGCTCCTTTAAGACCGCTTGGATTTTTACACTTCTCTGTGTTTGGAAAAGCTCTCGGCGCTGAGCGAGGCTCGGGATTTATCTCCGCCTCGTCTTATCTGGACGGCTTTCAGTCTGATTAATGAGATCTGTGCTATTTTTGTGCTGAGGAGGTTTTTCCTCCCGGCTGCAGTTTCAGTGGAGCGCTGTGTGTTTTTGTAAGACGCTCGTTCATCATTTCGCTGTGACTCAGTTCTGTTTTTACAGATCAGCGCTGAACTGAATTAAACCCAGCACACGTGTGGAACATATTTAATATTTCACAGCTTATTATTTTTAACCCTGAGGTATTTTCTGAACTAATATGTTTTACAGTGTAGAGTAGTGTACCGATCTACAGCAGATCCTCCGCTAGTGCACATCTGTCCCGTCATACAGCTGTTTTACTGGATAAAGTTCTGCATCTGGAAGTACTGCTGCTGCTGCTGAAAGTTGAGCAAAGAAAGTAAAATCTGTCCAAATTAAAACTGACAGTAGAAGAAAATGATACTCGAGTAAACATTAAAAAGTGTCTACTCTTCACTGCACTTCAGTATTTAAAAATAAAAGTAAATAATTGGAACTGTAATTATAAGTCAGTCCGTGTTTTAACAGCGTAGAGTGTATGGCGGGTAAAGAGGGACAGAATCACGCTGATGTTTTGTCTCAGGCGGGAGGCGCAGGTGGATGTGGAAGGACAGTTCCTGGTCAGAATCATCTATGAGGACGCCAAAACTTATGACCTGGTGGCTGCTGCAAGCAAAGTGCTGAGTGAGTAACGATAATAAAAAATAACCTGCTAACGGCTTAATAAACTCCACAGCCATCAAATTCCAAATAAAACAAAACAAAAACGTTGTGTATCAAAATGTTATAAATTGTTACAAAACTTTACAGAAACAGAAATATACAAAAAATGTACAAAATGTTGGAGAAATTACAAAATGTTACGTTTTTAGATGCTTATTTACTCTTTTCATTATTATTATTATTATTATTATTATTATTATTAGAATTACTATTATTTTCAGCACAAAAACAGTAATGTTTTAGAAAACTAAGTTAAACTAAAATATCATAAAACTTTATAAAAGTAAGGATTTTAGTGTGTAGTAATTAATATAAGACGTGTTTTTCATCTCAAACAGAAATCAATGCAGGAGACATTCTGCAGATGTTTGGGAAGATGTTCTTCGAGTTCTGTCAGGAATCCGGATACGACACGATCCTGCGTGTGCTCGGCTCCAACGTTCGGGAATTCCTCCAAGTAAGAACCCGTTATTTATTCAGTTTGAAAAAGAATCATGTAAAAAGCGTAAGTAGAGTACGCAGCCTGAGCTCTCTGAAGTTCTCCAGTTTGGTGCAGTCAGGAATTTAGACTTGATTTAGTGCTTTAGTTTGGTAAATGCAGTTTATTTTGCTCAGTTAATCTAGCGCTGGTAAATGGAGTCATCTGAGGTTTTGTGCACTGGGTTAGGTTAGGGTAGGGTTAGGTTAGGGGTAGGGTTAGGGTAGGGGTAGGGTAGGGTTAGGTTAGGGGTAGGGTTAGGGGTAGGGTTAGGGTAGGGTTGGGGTAGGGTTGGGTATGGTTAGGGTTGGGTTAGGGTAGGGTTAGGTTAGGGGTAGGGTTAGGGTAGGGTAGGGTTGGGTATGGTTAGGGTTAGGTTAGGGTTGGGGTTAGGGTTAGCGTTAGCGTTAGGGTATGGTTGGGGTTAGGGTTGGGGTTAGCGTTAGGGTATGGTTGGGGTTAAGTGAGGGTTGGGGTTAGGGTTGGGGTTAGGGGGTTAGGGTTGGGGTTAGCGTTAGGGTATGGTTGGGGTTAAGTTAGGGTTGGGGTTAGGGTTGGGGTTAGGGGGTTAGGGTTGGGGTTAGGGTTAGCGTTAGGGTATGGTTGGGTTAGGGTTGGGGTTAGGGTTAGAGTTAGGGTATGGTTGGGGTTAAGTTAGGGTTGGGTTAGGGTTAAGTTAGGGTTGGGGTTAGGGGGTTGGGTTTAGGGTTAGCGTTAGGGTATGGTTGGGGTTAAGTTAGGGTTAGGGTTAGGATTGGGGTTAGGGTTAGGTTTAGGGTTGGGATTAGGGTTAGGGTTAGAGTTAGGGTAGGTTAGGGTTAGGTTAGGGTTAGGGTAGGGTTGGGGTTAGGTTAGGGGTAGGGTTAGGTTAGGGTTGGGGTAGGGTTAGATTAGGGTTGGGTTAGGGCTAGGGTTGGGTTAGGGGTTGGGTTAGGGTTGGGTTAGGGGTAGGGTTAGGGGTAGGTTACGGTTAGGGTTGGGTTGGGTTAGGGGTAGGGTTAGGGTAGGGTTAGGGTTAGGGGTAGGGTTGGGTTGGGTTAGGCGTAGGGGTAGGGTTGGGTTAGGGTTAGGTTAGGGTTGGGTTAGGTTAGGGGTTAGGGTTGGGTTAGGGGTTGGGTTGGGGTAGGGTTTGGGTTGGGTTAGGGGTAGGGTTTGGGTTGGGTTAGGGGTAGGGTTAGGTTAGGGTTGGGTTAGGTTAGGGGTTAGGGTTGGGTTAGGTTAGGGTTGGGTTAGGGTTAGGTTAGGGGTAGGGTTAGGGTAGGGTTAGGGGTAGGGTTGGGTTGGGGTAGGGTTAGGGTTAGGGTTGGGTTAGGGGTTGGGTTGGGGTAGGGGTAGGGGTAGGGTTTGGGTTGGGTTAGGGTTAGGGTTAGGTTAGGTTAGGGTTAGGGGTAGGGTTAGGGTTTTGTGCTCGTTAACGTACTAGCGAGAGTAAAAAAAAAACAGCTTTGTGACTGACTGAGGAAATGATCATGTCCTCCATTTTGTTTTTTTTATGAAGCACCGCCCCTTTGGAGGTCATTATAATGCACACTATTGGTCAAGCAGTGAAGTTGGGAGCAAAGTTTAGGTTGTGAATTTTATTCACACTGGATAACTTCTGCTCAGTGGAAATGTGTCACTCCGTACAAAGTATTGGCACCCCCTACCCCAGCCGTCAATGGAAAGTGGTGGACCCTTCCCAATGATGGATAGGATAGAAGGGCACCAATACTTTGTACACAGTAACACATGGATTACACTCAGTTCTTTCACACGTGCATGAGGGTGGAACTTATAAATGGACCAGTACCTGTATAACAGCAGAGGTTCCTCTTGTTCCAGAACCTGGATGCTCTCCATGACCACCTCGGAACCATCTACCCCGGCATGCGCGCTCCGTCGTTCCGCTGCACAGACGCCGAGAAGGGAAACAGCCTCATCCTGCACTATTACTCCGAGAGAGAGGGGCTGCAGGACATCGTCATCGGCATCATCAAGACCGTCGCCCAGCAGATCCACGGCACTGAGATCGACATGAAGGTTCTGCTCTGTTGCATTTTTCTCTCAGTGCTCTGTCTCCTGCACTTTTTTGTTCTCAGCCCTAAACCCTGTTTTCACACTGAGGAAGCTGAAAAAAGTGAGAGAAAAATTTTTTATTTTCAAGGAAAAGTGTTTTTCTGAGTTTGCAGAAACACCTGAAATTGATGACTGCACAGAATTCATTCCAACGCGGCTTGCTGATATCACTAACGTGGTCTCATGTAGGACGCATGCTGATGCACTGCACGCATTATCACACTGCAAACAGTGATATCGTAACAAGTGTAAATATCTGGAATATAGGCATCTAAGATTATAATATCTAATATTTCTTCTGTTTGTTTTAAGATGCCTCTACACATTTCAAAGTTTAAATTTTCTTATTCTATTAGCAGATCATTTTTCTTCTTTCTAGAAATAAATGCTTAAAACGTGAAATACAAAAATTATCTGCTGATAGAATGAGATTATTTCACGCTTGAAATTAGTAAATATGTCTAGAAATAGGTTTCATAATCATATATTCTTATAGTAGGAAATACTAGATCATTTTGATTTTATTTTTACTATAATATTTTAGTTAATATGGGGTTCATTGCATCACAATTAGTAAGTTGACTGACAAATAATCGTGACACATTATCAGGGTTTCAGCTCTCAAAAACAACATAAAAATTCCTGAAACAAGCCCAAAACACAGCGAGGTCACTGTGGTGTGCACGCATTTCTGATTCGCAGTGTCTGCAGTACGCCTCTTTTCATCACCTGATATGAACATTATCCACTGCGTAATCCTCTTTTCCCCCTCACAATGTTTGCAAGCGTTTCTTGAATATTTAAACCATTTCCTGGTGATATATCAGAAGAAATGTGATAGATCACTGTGCGAATAATCACTACTCCATTTTAACACACTCTCATGACATGACGTTGCACTTTCCCTTTGTTTGCCATAAGCGTGTTATTTCTGCCCCAGTTTTCTCTATAATTTAGTCCTGGCCGATTCCCATCCGGCCAACTGCATGTTACTGCTGTGTTTAATCACCAGTATTACAACAAACCCCGCCTCCTGCAAAATGATTGGCTCATAGGATGGCTGTTCATACAGCTCTCTGTTCTCATTGGTTAATAAGTGAGTTTCACTTTGCTATGTGTGTGTGTGTGTGTGTGTGTGTGATTTAAATCATCTGTTTATTTAATTCATGAGAATTAATTAATTAACTTCTTCCTCATTCTGGTGTAGCCGATCGTATTTAATTCACACTCTCATTAATCTTTAACAAAAATTGTGATTATAAAAATAGATAAAAACAGACAATAATGTAAATAATTATTACACTAAATAGTTTCTCATAACTGAATTTCGCAGAATTGATTACTGTGACAGCTTTAATTCTTACAGTAGTGTAGTGAAATATAGAGTGGTGTTTATCCGCTACGCTGTGCTCTGGGTCGTTTTTATTTTATACAAAAAACACCAATTAGATAATTAGCTAATGGTTCTGTCTCTGGTGATTCTTCTTAAAGACAGTTTTTATATTTACTGTCGCAAATTACAGGAGTATCAGAGCTCTCTCTCATGAAATGAAATGTTATTTATATATATATATATATATATATATATATATATATATATATATATATATATACTTCTATTATTATATATAATATAAAAGTGTGTGTGTGTGTGTGATTGTGCTGATAATAAATAAGAGGACGAGGAGATTCTCAGTCTCAGACAGTGAGATCATTCTCTAGTCACATCATTTATTTTGTAAAGAAAGAAGAAAAAAAAACTAATCATGCGACAGACCCCATACTGTTCCTCTCTCTCTCTGTCTCTCACACACACACACACACACACACACACACACACACACACACACTAGTGTGAAATGAGCGAACAGAATCGACAGAACCTCCAAATCTAACACTCCACTGGGTGATAAACCATTAGCCATGGTCGTCACGGCGACTGCAGGGAGACGACATGCCAGATTGACGTCAGAGAAAATGGTCTGGATATAAGCAAAACACGCGCACACACACACACACACACACACACACACACACACAGAGCTTGTTATTCTAGTGTTGTGTCATTATATTATATATTATTAGAGTATATTCTGTAAGCTTGAAGATTTTACTGCAGTGATTCTGAATTGTAACTTCGCTGGAATAAACCTGTGTTCAGTGAATCTCAGGATCAGTTTACGATCTGAAGCGCCATTAAACATCAAATTTAATCATCCGTTATGATCTTAGTCATTACACCAACCCTAATTAACAAATCCCATTAAAGTTACCAATGACTCACTGATTCATGAGTTTAAAACTGGAGCTAAACTGGCTGAGATCTTCTACTTTATCTTACATTAGATTACATTAGATTACTTTATCTTACATTAGATTACTAGGAGCTCATTAGAAATCTGTACAGTAGAGTGTGATGGCTTTGGATTTGATGTGAATTATAATATTTAACAGCTTGTAATGTTAAAAAATGTTTCTGAAAAAAATACATTTACTTGTTTACTTTTACATGCCAGTATGTGCTAATTATTCTTTTGTTCTTTTTATTTTGATTTTATCCACAGCAGTGAATTTCTCACTTTGGTCCTTTTTGTAATGTAAAATATAATATTCTTTTTTTAAAATCTGCTGTCAGCAATAAAATCATTTTAATTGTGTGTTTTTTTTTTGCACACTCAGATTAGGCTGTTTGTTTACGATCTGAAGGTTTTGTGGTTGAATGGTAGGTGATTCAGCAGAAGAGTGAGGAGTGTGACCACATCAAGTTCCTGATTGAGGAGAAGGACTCGGAGGAGGAGGCGTTTTACGAAGATCTGGATGGTTTCGAGGAGAACGGCACTCAGGAGACGCGCATCAGTCCGTACACCTTCTGCAAGGCTTTCCCTTTCCATCTGATGTTCGATAAAGACCTCGTCCTCACTCAGTGCGGAAACGCCATCTTCAGAGTGCTGCCGCAGGTCAGGATAGTGCTCAGAAGTATTGGCACCCTCCAGGAGAGTGCAGCATTCCCACATGGTTAAGCTTTAGAGGTCACATAATGCATGTTATTTATATATTTATTTATTTATTTATTTGTGTGTGTGTGTGTGTGTGTGTGTGTGTGTCACAGCTCCAGCCTGGCGTGTGTAGTTTGCCCTCTGTGTTCTCTCTGGTGCGGCCGCACATTGACTTCAGTTTCCACGGCATCCTGTCACACATCAACACCGTGTTTGTACTCCGCAGTAAGGTGGGTGTGGCCTAGACAATGGAGGGGGCGTGGTTCAGACACCTGAGGCGGGCATTTACATTAAGTCAATAATGTGGCCTAATAATGTGTGTAGTGTCAGTTAATTATTATACTTTGTATGTGTGTGTGCGCGTGTGTGTATACGTGTGCATGTATGTATGTATGAGTGTGTGTGTGTGTGTGTGTGTGTGTGTTCTGTAGGAGGGTCTGCTGAATGTGGAGAATGCTGAGTGTGAGGTCGAGCTGACAGGAGCAGAGATTAGCTGCCTCAGGCTTAAAGGCCAGATGATTTCCCTCCCAGAGACGGAGAACATCCTGTTCCTCTGCTCCCCCAGGTTCCGTCTCATATTTATACTCGTTATTCACGCTGAAGCTAATGACCTTCATGATTAAGTAATAAACAGAATGTGAGAATGTGAGAAGTGTGTATCCGTGTTTTATCCTGTCATGTCAGCGTAATGAACCTGGATGATCTGACTCGGAGAGGTCTGTACCTGAGCGACATCCCGCTCCACGATGCCACGCGGGACCTGGTGCTGTTAGGAGAACAGTTCCGTGAGGAGTACAAACTCACACAGGAGCTGGAGATCCTCACCGATCGCCTGCAGCACACACTCAGAGCACTGGAGGACGAGAAGAAGAAGACGGACAGGTCGGTCCTCACATATCCCACAATGCACCATAATAAATAAAGAGTGATAAGAGGAATATTATTGGACAGTAAGTAAAGATTAACAGGAACTCATTCAGTAATTCGGTAACAGCAACACACTAGCTACTGATTTCAATCAGATAAAATTGATACATAAAATTCAGACGAAAGAAAAAAGACGATGTTTATCACTGCGTTGCTCTTAAGAGTCTCGCTTTCAGAAAAATGTAAATTTTATGTGCTTTTAACATTTTGCAGAAATATTTATTCAGTTCAATTAAGTTGTAATCATACGGCACTTTTAACAACAGACTTGATCACTCTACAGAAGTCCAGGTGTAGATTTAGATCCTGATGAACAACGCAGCAGTGTCGAGTAAAAACTCCCTGAGACGATATGAGGAAGAAACCTCAGACTGTACTCAGGAGGGAACCCTCCTCATCTGGGTGACACCTGATAGTGCGATTATAAATCATTACAGTGTACAGGTGTAGAAGAGTAAAGACACACAGTACTGAGAGTTTACAGGATGTTCAGTACGAGCAGAGTGTGAAGAAGGGTCCTGGGATGAGCAACAGGACAATCTTTAGGATTACAGCAGCAGCTCACAGACACAGACCTACAGAATCCAGGTGCGATTAAACACTGAAGAAACACTGAGAAAGGTGAAAGAAAGGTTATTCTCTACACACTCTGTACTTGTACTCGTGGGTTCTGAGATCATTCCTCAGACCTCCACAGTGTCCGGAGATCTTCTCCTTCAGAACATGACAAATGGAGGCCACTGCACAACAGCAAGACCTTCTGTAATATATAACAATGCTAGGTCATGCTTATATTTATATTCAGTTACACATCCGGGGGTTTATTTAGTTGTTTTATTTTTCCAAAATAATTTGAATTACACATTTCTGATAAAATGAGCACAGTGGGAGCATCTCAGTCAGCTCACTGGTTCAGTAGATGGTCAGGGATCAATCGCAAAATCCTTCCAGTGCACTGGAACAGTCGCTCCCTAAAAATCCCCCAACTTCGTCTACAAATCTAAGTACCTTGTCATCATTGTTGTAGCTCTCAAATGATTACTTACATTAGCGATTTTTAACTTTATTTGATGTTCTGTATACGGTTTGTTTGATTCTAATGAGTTTAAAGTGTTTAATAATTTTTTAAAATCCACTAGCGAGCCTACGATCCTGCTTGAAGCACCGTGACAGAAACGCGTGTGATTAAGCTAACACGTTTATACGACATGTAACGTCAGAAAGATATCGGTCCTGCCTGGTGGTGATAAACACTGGTGGTGATGTTTTACAGCGTGTCCCAGTGTGTAGTGAGCCAGGGTCCTAGTGCCTGAACTCATGTACACAATCTACTGATTCACCAGCGAGGGAGCTAGCGAGCTGATCGAGACGCACACAGCTGCGAGCAGCTGTTTCCTGAACAACATGGCCGTCTTTCTTTCATGTTCTGAAAATAAGCTTCTGGATTTGCTCTCTGCAGGAAAGCAGTCTGCCTGTGTGTGTGTGTGTGTGTGTGTGTGTGTGTGTGCCTCAGACATGTTCAGATAGCAAACACTGACAGCTGTGTGGAGCTTCGACTTTAAAAATGTCTGTAACCCAGCAACGGGTTTAAGACGTGACGGTTTAAAGCTGTAGAATGAAGAGAAGCCGAATGTTTGACCATCAGTTTATTGAGGAACAGAAACCTGACCCACTGACAGATCCGGCAAAATTAAAAGTTAAATTTTAATTTAACTCTTTAAAGTTTTAAAGGGTTTTAAAGGGTTTGGTTAATAGTTCATTTTGTTGACTGATTAATTTCTGGTCAAATGCCTGCTGTAGAAAAGGACGCTGTGAAGTTTACATTAAATGGCTTTTCTGAACACAAGACAAATGGACACCTGAGTCCAGGACCAACAGAAACATTATTTATAAATACAGGTCAAGTTCAAGTATAAAACATTAATATTACATTTTGTAACATGAAAGCTCTCTGATGTGTTGTTTTATCATTTCCCCAGATAACACTGCTCTGCTTGTGAATTTGCGTTTGTTTGCTTTTGTAAATGAGCTACTTTGCTGTATTTGGTCTGTTGATGTAAGTGATGACTGTGCAAGACACTTTAAAAATGATGGTGAAGTTTGTTCCAAATGGCTGTTACTTCCTTCTGAGTCGTCACAGTGTAGGGTGGAACCTTCAGAGGGAATAGAGACATAAGCACTATTTCTCTGAAAACAGGCTGAAGTATTAATGACATTAGAGATTTGTACTGCGAGAGCTGAGGGGTTTGAGCTCACAGCCTTCTGATCACGCTGCTTTGGAAAGGAGATAATTATAGCAAAGAGAAACACAACTATATCAAAGTAATTAGCACCAAATTCATCGTTTTATTCCTCAATCAAAGTTGTTGCAATTATCTCAGTAAACATTGTTCTCTATAATCTTCGGAACGGTAAGTACACGTCGTAATCACGTCTGATGACAGAAATAAAATATAATAATAACAATAATGACAATAATCCTGTTTGCTCTGGAGCTGAAACATCAGCATTTCTGTAATTACCTGATCCTGTGTGAAGAAACCTGCAGACCTCGTGTGGAGAAAATCTTTTAAAATGTGCCTTCTCTGTGGTTGGGTTTTAGACGATGACACGCTGCTACTTGGTGATAAAGGTTTTTAACAAAGCTCCTACAGGAACATGTTTCTTATCAGCACCAGCAGGTTTTCTGGACTGATCTTCAGTATTAAAGCGTCCTGCTGCAGCCTCGGAGTTGCACATGTAGAGAAAGTTATTCAGTCTGGGAAAGCACAAACACAGCAGGCATGAGAGGGCGTACTGAAATGAATTACATTTAATTTTGCATAAAAAGTCTATTTAATTCTGTTAAATATCATTTTTAGTGGCGAAAACAGTAAGACAAGATTTTTTAAATTCTGGTTTAATAAATTACTTAGTGTGATTTCTATCTAAATATTTTATCTTTGTATCTAAGCTGAATGACTGCAGGATTCTCACCAATATATTTTTAAAAGTATGGAATTTAAAGACACTAAGACTGTAAAGATATAAAGAATATTCTGTTGTCGGATAGACTGAAGACACTGAGGCTGTAAATCTGTTGTGTCTGGACTTTTTCTGTTTTCCTCTCATCGTATTTCATTTTTTGCCTTTTCTCAGTTAGTGATCTAAATTTATCATTAAGCTTGAATATAAAATCAACCTAGAAATTCTTTCTTCCTTCTTCTTCCACCCAGTCAGGGAGATTTTTTTTGCCTTGAGCCTGAAAGAGAATATGTGGCTCTGCTTCAGCAATATTTATCACATAACTATAAAAAGGGAAAAAATTCCTGAGGATTGGAGCCGGGACTCGCGTCTCACACAGAGCCGCTGATTTGTATTCAGGAGGAGAAGAGGATTGTTGAAATGTGCCTCGTCTGCACTGCATTGCAAATCCAACTCATTATGTAATGCATTTCGGACATTTCAGACTAACAAGCTGACCTGCGACGGTTTCCATAGCAACCTGTCCCCCATTTTTATCATAAAGCGTCAATGTACGTGACAGTGTGTAACCATGACGCAGGTCTCGAATCACGAAACACGAACAGTTCATTTGTGTACAGAGGATTACTTCAGGCACAGCAGGCTGCATTTCCTCACCAGCATTTCCTTACACAGCGGAATCCAGCAAAGGCTCGAGATTATTTTTGGAATTAACTCAACTTTTATCAGCTCTTGTGCATGAAACAGATGTGAAGAAAAGCCGAAACTTGAACAAACAACAGTGGCTAACAGGATCATTAGGATAATGAGCTCTCGTCATTGAGGCTAATTAATTTCCCTTGTTCACCTCCTGCAAGCCATTTACTGAATGTCCATGTTAGGAAATATCACAAAAAGCAAGAATTGAGCTCACAAATTAAACGTCTAAACCACATTATTACGATGGGAACAAGTGGCACCAATGGAAGATGAAATTAAGAGTTTTTCATTTTCTTTTCATTGACCTCCAGCTATTTGAGTCATTTCTGTGTTTCAGGTTGCTGTACTCAGTTCTCCCGCCGTCAGTGGCGAACGAACTGAGACACAAACGTCCGGTTCCTGCGAAACGCTACGACAACGTCACCATCCTGTTCAGCGGCATCGTGGGATTCAATGCCTTCTGCAGCAAACACGCCTCGGCAGAGGGAGCCATCAAAATCGTCAACCTTCTTAATGACATCTACACCAAGTTCGACATTCTGACCGACTCGCGCAAGAATCCGTACGTCTACAAGGTGAGTCACGATCATTCATACATTCCTCAACATTTACTACAAGTTCATCAAACTTTACAAGTTTAACAAAATTTACTACAAGCTTATTAAAGTTTACTGCAAATTTATCAACATTTACTAAAAACATTTTAAAGTTTACTACAGGTTTGTCAAACTTTACAACAAATTTATAAAACTTAAATACAAGGTTATCAAATTTTACTGCAAATTTATCAACAAAAAAATGTTCTTAAGTTTTCAATGCCTTTACTATGAAATTGATCTCAGGTGCTTCCTGTTTCCAATCATCATCCTTAAACTCTTCTACACCTGATGATAGCTCACCTGTGGTAAATTCACTTCAATACACCTCAGTCCATTTAAAGCCCCACAGCGGACACAGCGCAGGTCCGAGTCAAAACCCAAACCAGGAGGTCAAAGGAAATGTATGTTCACCTCTAAGACAGATTTGTGGAAGGAAACTGAGAAGTTTCAACAGATTTAAAGATTCTGAAGAACAAAGTGGCTTCTGTCAGTCTTAAATGGAAGAAGTTCGGAAGCTCAGACTCTCAAACTGAGGAGACGGCAGAGAAGTGCTTTAGTCAGGCAGGAGAACAAGAACCTGCCAGTATAAGGCTTTCATGGTAGCAAGATGCAAGCTGTTAATCAGAAAAATACATGATGACTCGCCTGGAGTTTTGGTCAGAAGGTATTTAAAGGATTCTCTGGTGAGAAGAAAAAAGATTCTACTGAAATTGCATTTGGAGGAAACCAGGCAACATTGATCACCTGGAGAATTCCACTCCTGAGGTTGAGCTCGTTGGTGGCAGTGTCATGTGGAGAGCAACAGGAACTGTCTGATTCGGTTCTCACCAGATTAATGTAGAGAGATGTGTTGGAGGAAAACCTGCTCAAGAGCATGTAGGACCTCAGATTGTGTGAAAGTTTCACCTTCTAACACAACAATGACCTGAAACTCAGCCAAGTCCACTCCCGAGCTTGTGTTTGACCTCGTTTAGAAGGAAACAAAACGAGCATCTAGTCATCTTGATTTTGTTTATAGCACAGATTTTTATCTGGTTTCAGAAATGTGTACATCTGCATCGTTACTAAAATAAAATGGAGTCTACACTTGTACACTTGAGGAAAATATGCAAATTGATTGAGGGCAATTGTCAGGTCACTGCAGCTCTCACACAGAACAAGAACCAAAGTTTGATAAATAGCTTCATTAACAAAAGGACCTTTAACTAAACAAAATGAGTCAGAATTTCAATTCGAGACATAACCAGCCTTTGGCTGACATTTTATCTCCTAAAGCAGTCATATTTAAATACACACAAATTATTGCTATCCCATTTATGACACAGATTTCTATTTAAAAGCTAACACAGTGGTCCGCACCAGCGAGGGCAGAGGAGAGGGTCTGTTTGTACAGAAAGATGGCCTCCTGATTTATGTGCCAACCTTTCAGACAGGAATGCACTTTAAACTGGATCGACCTAAACGGGAGGTGCGATTTCAAGGCTGGATCACCAAAAAAAGTAATATTTACTTTAGACCCTGTGCATCTAGGTGGTCCTGTGGGTTTACGGTCTCTCTGACAGACTTGGTCACAAAAAAGACATGTGTGTTTAAAGTGTATGTCTGGAGGGTATGCGGTTGTTTTAGTTCAAGCTGAAGAGGACGCTGAAGACGAGCAGCACTGAAACATCACGACGTGTTGGTCTTTATTCTTTCCGAGTCAAATTTTACTGCCATCCCATTTTTATACACATACAGCGGGCCAGAGAGCTGCGTTACGACAGAGTACAGCGTTCCACACACACGACTATACAAAGTGTAAATAAAGTGAGGAGTTTATATTAAGAGGAATGCATTAAACTGAGGATTGTAAGCAACAGCAAAATGAAATAAACTCCAGTTTCACAGAAGAGCAAATGCAGAGTTACAGTTAATTCTGAAACAAAATTAACATCAATTAACAAAAAAGTCAACATGCTTTTACTTAGAAACAAAAATGGTTTCTAATGCAAAAGTGCATGTGAATTTGTGTCTGTAATTCATCTTTGTGCTTTTTTCACATCACTGCTTATCTTGTGTGAAGTGTTTGAGTCCATGAGACTGTAATGATTGCGATGCACTACACCTTTCCAAACTGTGAACAAACTGTAGCCTTGATCTTCTATTGTTTTTTTTATTGTGTTTTTTTGATGCCATTGAATAAGTTCATTACTCCAGCAATGAAAACAACATGGTTAGCTTCAAGAGAATTGCAGCTTCAATGATTAACAGTTGGATCTGGATTTCTTTTTTCATTGTGTTGATTTTGTTGCATAAGTTTCTTGCATAAGTTTCTTATTTATCTGTTTTTCATGTGATTTATAAAATATCACAAATAGCAGAATTTGAATTACAGTTGTCCATTCAGATTTTATATATATATATATATATATATATATATATATATATATATATATATATATTTAATGGCAGGTGGAGACAGTTGGTGATAAGTACATGACGGTGAGCGGACTTCCAGAACCCTGCACTCATCACGCCAAGTCCATCTGTCACCTGGCACTGGACATGATGGAGATCGCAGGGCAGGTGAAGGTGGACGAGGAACCTGTGCAGGTAGCGGCTCCGTATATGACAGATGGAGGTGTTTGAATGGTGTAAATAAAATCCACTTCCCATAAGGAAAAAAAAAGCTTCACAATCTTTTAAGATTAATATTTAAAATTAATATTTAATTCTTCTGGAAGTTCTTGTGGGCTTGTAAGCTGTAATGTTGTAGAATATAGCTGAATTTTTAGCAGAAAAAGAACTTGGTGGGTTTTTTTTATGAGGTCCTGTGAAGGTCGTAGTGATAAATGATTTCTATGAAATCCTCCCAGAACACATCCTTTAAAGGAAAATTTTTGCCTCTTTGAACCTCCAGGCTGCAGTGATGGAGGAACAGCATCAACACCAGCATTTCACAGATAGATAAAATTCTGTTGCAGCAGCAAAAATAATAATTGTATGTAATTATAAAAATTAGGCTGCGTGACATATAAAAACATATCGGAGCAACTTCACAGCAGATAATTCTGACAGACAGACTGTGTTCTTCTAGATGCATCTTTACAGGTCACGTTGGAGTGATATCTGAAAGCACAGACGAGCAGTTTGTCCGGTCTCTCTGATTTTATGCTCTCCCTCTCTCTCTCTCTCTCTCTCTCTCTCTCTCTCTCTCCCTCTCTCTCCCCCCTCTCTCTCTCTCTCTCTCTCTCTCTCTCTCCCTCTCTCTCCCCCCTCTCTCTCTCTCTCTCTCTCTCTCTCTCTCTCTCCCCCTCTCTCTCTCTCTCTCTCTCTC
>JAKKZM010000030.1:188549-199187 GCA_037576825.1 Pangasius krempfi | reverse complement strand
CTCAACACCACACTCCAACACTGCCTTCAGTACTCAACACTCAACACCACACTCCAACACTGCCTTCAGTACTCAACCCTAAACACTCAACACCACACTCCAACACTGCCTTCAGTACTCAACCCTAAACACTCAACACCACACTCCAACACTGCCTTCAGTACTCAACACCACACTGAACCCTGAACACTCAACACCACACTCAACACCACACTCAACACTGAACACTCAACACCACACTCAACCCTGAACACTCAACACCACACTCAACACTGAACACTCAACACCACACTCAACAGCACACTCAACACTCAACCCTAAACACTGAACACTCAACAGCACACTCAACCCTAAACACTCAACACTGAACACTCAACACCACATTCAACAGCACACTCAACCCTGAACACTCAACACTGAACACTCAACACTGAACACTCAACACCACACTCAACCCTAAACATTCAACACCACACTCAACACCACACTCAACCCTAAACACTCAACAGCACATTTATATATCAGCCATTCAACAAATATTTATCTTCATAAAATCCTCATTCACTCAATACATCTGAAATTCCATTAAAATACTGATTCCCACTAATGATTTTAAAAGTGTTGCTGTGACAGAGAGCCGATGTTGTGTTCATTTGCTCGTCTTTCTAGATGTTGTGTAACGGTGGTGCTCACTGCCCCGTTCACCTCCATGGACTTATTATTATTAACAAGCGCTAAAGAGGCCCACTGGAGTAAGAATCACGCTGTCCCACTCTGTCCCACTCTGTCCCACGCTGCCCCACTCTGTCCCACGCTGCCCCACGCTGCCCCACTCTGTCCCACGCTGCCCCACGCTGCCCCACGCTGCCCCACTCTGTCCCACGCTACCCCACGCTGTCCCAAGCTGCCCCAAACTGTCCCATGCTGCCCCATGCTCAGGGGAAGAGCAGCTGACAGGGCAGTTGATTACAGAGTTAACCAAACTGGGCTAGTTTAAAATACTCCACAGCCACCACGATTGTTTTATCTCCAATAATCAGAATTAAATCAAAGTGTAAGTGCAGACAGAGTGTGTGTGTGTGTGTGTGTGTGTGTGTGTGTGTGTGTGTGTGTGTGTGAGATTCGTAGAGGGGAAGGGGATTACAGAGGGGATGATGGTGCACCACCGTGACCTTGTTTGTTTGGGAGAAAGAACAAAAATTGTCCTTCATTTCCTGTGCTGAATTTTCTGCTTTAGTTTCAGGTCTTTGTGTGGCTTTTGAGATGTAGTTAGGCTGGAAATTTTTTGCTGAAATCTGGAAACCCTGGCTAATAACTTTAGCTCTCCTGTGTTTATCTCACTGCTGACGGGACACACACCTGCTGTATGGAACACAGTTTAACAAAGCTCTCATTCATTAACTAGCCCGAGATAACCCGAGTCAAAATAACCAGAGTGATAATAAATCACCATAAAGATGTAATTCTGGGTTAAAGGCTGATTGGCTGGTTACCTGGACCCTCCCCATTGAGGGCAGATTTGTACTGGGACCACATGGTGGTCTGGCGGGGGGCGTCTTCATTGGACACGGCGCTGCCGTCCGGGTTAGCGTAGAACAGAAGAAGCGGCTGGAAATGTCCTCGGATACACTTAGATGCAACGTCCTTCCATTTAGAGCCAATCTGAACACAACACAATGTTCTCCGAAATCTGAGTAAATAAACACTGCAAAATGACCAACAAAGGGTTAAGTCTACAGACTGGAATTGTTGAATGTGTTTCAACTTTACAGTTAGAAAAAGAAAAAAATTAGCAAATTGGATGTAAACAGAAAATTCAGGTTTCATATGAGAATTCTTCTGACAGCGAATAAACAATATCTGACAATAATAAGTAAAATGTGTTGGTAAGTAAAGCCAGACCTCAGCAGTGGAGTTTCTAAAGTTAACCATGAATAAATAAAGGAGAAGACCTCTTTCACTGTGGCGTCGTCGAAGAACACCCATTTGGAAGACTTGCTGTGGTAGGCGAAGGCGAGGTAATGGCGGTTGGAGTAGCAGATCATTCCCACCAGGTGAAGCTCTCGCTTCTTAGCATTTTCATCAGTAACTCTGTAGAAAAGCTGAAACAAGAGAGGGATTACGATCAGCAGAGTGATGAGTTACACACAGGTCTTCATCATGTCCTGAAAATAACTTCATTTTATCCAAAAACACTGCAGAAAACGTCCGAATAAACTGAACACGTGACTGACACAACATTATAATATCTCTAAAACAAACTGTAGCTTTTACCAGAGCAGAAATGTGGAGGCGTGTATGAGTAAAGTTTACTATCGGAATAATGGATTAGTAGTAAGAGAGGGGTTTTGTCTGGAACTTCAGGGGCAATAACTGAGGTCTAGTTCATTTAGCGTAGCCCGTCCGCCTACTGGCACGTTTTTGGGAGATGGGAGGAAAAAACAGAGAGCCCGGCGGAAACCCACGTGGACACGGGGGGAACATGTGACACACAGAGTACCCTGAGTTCAGGACTGAACCAGAACCCAGATGCTGAGGAGGCTAAATTAATCTGAATTCTGATTGGTGGACGGGGTGGTGTGTGTCCTGACCCCCGACAGGTTGAGGTGAGGGCCGAGAGAGCGGATCACGTCCTCGGTCAGATCCGACTGTTCGGCGTCCCACACGAAGCCGATGGTGACGATCTCGGGACAGTTCATTAGCACGCGGCGGATCTTGATGCTCTGCCCGCAGTTACTCTGTGGACCAGAAGGAAAGGTGAGATTACACCCTGCAGGAACGCCGAATAAAATTAACACAATGATAGGTCGAGCAGTGGAAACATTACTTCTCATTATTACACCTTTTTCCTCCATAAAATATTCTACTGATTATCAGTTACAGAGAAAACCCCTGATGATAAGTTTTACACTTATATTGTGAATTGTACAGATTGCTCCACGTCTATACAGAAATTAGAAATGACCTTATAATTATGACCTTAGAAATACCTAATAATTCTTCTTTATTCTGTTCTGAGAAGTCTCGTGACATTAAATCTGAATCCTGACAGGAAGTGTGATTTGTAGTTGCTCAGACGCAAGTCATTAATTCCCCTCGCTGTGTGTATATAGGGATGTGTGTCATGATAGTGCCAAAGGGGTGCTGAACTACATTACCCATCTGCCCTAGCACATCACATGACCATGTGCCCCACTGATCACTCACACCTGTTCTGTGTTACCCCTAATAAGCAGCCTATTTAACTTCTGCTTTCTGTGTGTTTCAGTGTGAAGTCTGTTGCTGTGTGTCACAGCCTTGTTCATATTCTGCCTGTTTTTGCTTTGTGTCCATAGTTTATGTTTATGGTTCTTGTTTCCACTGTTTTGGTGGTTTGTGTTGCACTTTACACAGTAAACTCTGCACTTGCATCCACTGCCTCTATAAAATCGTGACATATATAGATATATAGATATAGATATATATAAAATGTAGTATGAGGTGAAGTGAAATACACAGACACACGCTTAAACATCCTCAGAAACACGTGTCGTCCCCCGGAGAGCTACAGTAAATATAGACTGTCACATGATCTGCTGTTATGTCATCACTGGCGCAGAGTCGAGGCTCAGGCCTGAATCAGCAGATACACACTGTGTGTGTGTGTGTGTGTGTGTGTGTGTGTGTGTGTGTGTGTGTTTGAGTCTTAAAGAACATGACAGTGTGTTACTGCACTTTCTATTACTTTCTATTCTTGACATTACACAGCAGGATTAACGCTCAGGAAGAGACAAGTGCAAGTACACTTTAGTATTTAACGTATTTTAAGTTTACAGGGCAGACATTAAGTATTATAAAAATAAAAACATGCTGGCTAAGCTATCTTTCTGCTCATAGAGGTATCCTGATCTCTCATGCACATGAACTTTTACATCTCTGTCTCTTTACAAAAGATAAATTTGGCACAATCACGTTGACGTCACCTTTGTTTATACAGCACATTTAAAGACAACACGTGTTCAGCAAAGTGCTGTACAATAAAATCAAGTAATTCTAAACAGCAATTAAATAAATCAAAGAATTAAAAAAATTCATAAGAAATGACAAATGCAGAAAAGTCTCAAACATCTGGGAGAATAAATAAGTCTTTAAATTGAACTTCCAAAACTGACCACAAACTATTCCATGAAAACGAGTGCTGGTGAACAGGCTGGATTAGACTGAAAGTCTTTAGTCACGTGAAGACACGTGTGCTGGGAATTTGTGACTTCAGGTTTAGGATTTGTTTTTCTCATGCCCTTAAAATTTGTTGAAGACTGTAGAATTTAATAGTTTGATACTTTAGCATTGTAAAATGATCATCCTCACTCAGGCCAAACGATGCGAAGCAAGTATAAATGTTATGTACTAACTGACTTTAAAGAAATATTCGACATACAGGGCAGTTGCGCAGATCTCCGATGGTGTTTGCTGCCTGCAGCAGTTCACTGAACATATCAGAGCGCAATCTGTCCGTCCTCTCCAACACACGCTCCACCTGCTGACTAACACACACACACACACACACACACACACACACACACACACACACACACACACAAAACAAGTGACTTATTTAGACTACTTATCCAAAACCTAACAATATTTTTAACATTAATTGTTTTAACCAAACAAAGTTTTAAATTTTTAATTCCTGAGCAAACTCGCAGAAATAGAGCAAACCTTCTAGTTCAACTTTTATCCTGCTCAATTTACAATATTAGGAAAATGGTTCTTTAAGGGTTCCTGGGATAACGGTTCTTAGTCCTAAGCTTGTTGTACTTGGAACGCTTGTTGAAAAGGAAAACCTCTGGGGACAAACTGAGGAACCTTTACTGGTCCTAAAGGGAACCTGTTTTATATCATAATGATGGATATGTTGTTATTTTTATCAAACTGTTGTTATTTTTATCAATCCTCAGCTAAAATTCGAATCAGTAAGTTACAGGTTACACATGTCTCTGGTCTCTGTGCTGGTGTAGTGACGTTTCTGTGCTGTAAATAAAGTGGACAGGAGTTCAGAGAGCAGGATGCTGCGGTGGATATCGAGCTCACCAGAGGGCCGTAGTGGACACGTAGTGCACTAACTCGGTGAAGGGCAGAGGATCCAACGACGCTCCACAACTCCGACACACAAACTGCAGAGTGAGAACGCTACAGTCAGCACTCAGCAACGTTTCATTTATACTGAACAAACACCAAATCCTCTAATGACCTGCTCGTGCAACAGCACGTCCCTTCAGCTGTCTCTAAAGTCGCTAAAGTCTAAAGTCAACAACAATAATAATAATAATAATAATCATTTTATTTTCATTTTTATATAGCATCTTTCATAAGTTTACATTTCAGCTCAGTTGTATATGTGGGACTACGGCTGATTTTAAAACCCAAAATGGTTGGTATATTTTAACGACTTTTTTGAACCTTATGAGGAACTGTACCACAACTGAATAAAAACCAAACGTGCAACTTGTCTCATTATGTCAACTTCACGTTTGTCCAATCAGCTCCATTTAATATAAGAAGCCCCGCCCCCTGCAGTTCCTGGTCTGCGGAAAAGTACAGAAGCAGTAGTAGGAGCTAAAAAGGTTCATGAAACTGTTCTGGAGTTCCTGAACATGTTCCTGAAAGGTTCCTGTTTGCAGCGTTTGTAGCTAGTGCACTGCACAGGTATAATGTACCTGTTCGTACAGAGTCATGGCGAACTTCTGGTGCGTGATGCAGGACCTGGAGGTACAAGTTTCACCCGAATCACACACCAAGTGCAGATGAATCCTCTCCAGGATGTTTTCCTGTCTCACACAGCATGGAGAGGGAAAAAAGAAAAGGCAACGCCATTATATAAGTGGGTCAGGAAAAGAACCATGTTCCGCTTAGAGAAAAATCACAGAGTGGAAAGACTTCATGATAAAATCTGAGCACTTGCGTCAATAAAATCCGAAAAATCAGGTTTTTTGGGGTAAGAGTTCTTAGCTTCCAAAAATGATTCTACTTGGAATCTTTCTGCGAGAGAAACACTCTGTGGAAACGGACAGCCAAAGAACTGTTGAGGGCTCTAAATTTCGTATAAAGGTGTAACATTTCGTGTATAGTTATAACATTTACAGATATACGAGTTACATTTATTTTAAATGATGAACTTTAAAAAATGGATGAAAATTAAAAAGTCAAAAGGTTACGCTTATTGTTTGTGATTATTTGGACTAGTCTGTAATTGTGGCAGAATATTAGTGCAGGAGATCTGGAATTAAACCTACATTAGAGAAATGTGATTTAAAATAAAAAAGAGAAAGATATTGACTGCTTGTGGATTTATGTGATCAGTGAGTGAATTTATCGTGGAATAAAAGTGACACACAAAACATTCGGCAGCGTCGTCCATGAGGCCGAGCTGGAAACGCTGCTCGTCTTTGAAGGTCTCGGCCAGCGCGTGCCGCAGAGAGTCTGAGGGCAACACTCGCTCCCGACTCTGCTGGAACTGACTGAAGATGCTCTGCAGGGACAAGAAGAAAATCAAGAACAATGAAACATTATATTCATTTTAAATAACCATAACGACCAGGTCTTTTTTCGAAGACTAGTTCAAATAAACCATAATCCAACATGTGTGTACAGACTCAAACACCAATCCAGATCTGTGGCAGGGTTGTGTTTATGCACTGACCTTTAAAGCGCAGAAGATGCAGGCGTCACCGAGGCAGAAATGAGCTGAGAGTTGTCTCAGACTCCTCCTGAAGATGTCCAGCTGCCAGAGAACCTACAGGAAAAAACAGAGTCAGCTGGAGAGCGAGCTTTCTACACAAACATCACCAGGCAGTGTTCATCATTAGCACAAACAGAAAACAGTGTGATTTGTCGCTAGCATTTAGTTTGATTGGGTGAAATATAATATGAACGTGTGTAATATTTTAACTGATTTTTATTGATTGTTAGCAGTCATTGTTTGTTCTTATTGTTAGCCCGAGTTACTGAGAGCGTACCCATGATGTTTGGTGTTCTCCCAGCGCTCACCTGCACAGCGCTGTTGAGGAAGCAGCTGTTCTGGCCGGGTTCGTTGAGCAGACCCTTGGTGAGAGCCAGTGAGAGCATGCTTCCTGGCTGATACGACTTCCCCAAGCCTGGACCTGCGACGCCTCCTGTACCAGCGCCAAAGCCACCGCTCCCCGGCTTCCTGAACAGCTTGACCCATGCCATGGGACACGAGTCCTCCTTGCTCCAGAGCTCAGAACGAGTCACTTATTTAAAAAATGTCAAGGACACCGTGTCCATCTCAGGCAACACGTGTAGCTAACGCTGCCTGGTGGACGAGGCAATCACACATGCTCTGGAGACGGTCTGAATCAGTAGCTAGTTTTTGTTTAGGTCCAGAATTTGAGCCAAAACCATTGGGATGGGGAACGTGTCACAGTTTATAGACCTTCTAGCCCCATGCAGAAGTGAGGAAAAACATCTCGCCTAGCCACAGGTTGTGTTTGCAAATCCTGCAGCTTGGACAATGGATGTTCTCAGAAAGATCTTTTTGTGAAAGAACCATGGCACTGGCATGCAAAAGGAAAATACAGACAATGGAACAAAATCAGTTACTCTCCAAGGTACTCCAGCCACAATCAGTGCAGGTCACTCAGTACCCCATCCATAACATGAAGGTCTCAAAGCACTGGGCCAGAACATCGTCCAACAAAGGATGACCTACTGTGAATGACAGAGAGATAGCGAAATAAATGAGAAGAAAATCAATGATTGTTAAACAGAGCGCCACTTCAATCTACAGCAAAATGACGTGTGACCAAAACCCAGCTACAGTTACAGGACACTCCACGTTTCTGAACTCGTGCTGAATCTCAGAGGCTATCTGCACTTTTCCTTTCCATCTCTCAGGCTCTCGGGATCAATACGCCATAAAACATTTGCTGAGTGGCTGGATATTTCTGCTACTTCAGCGCTAGTGGATAGGCAGGGCCAGATCCAAACCCTGCATCAGACTCGCCTTCAACTGTCAGCTCACTTTCAGTGTAAAAAAAGAGATTCATGATCTTTTTAATTCCTGTTTATCATAAGAACTTAAGAAGGGGTTTCTCAAGGTTAAGATCGCTATGAGGATGAGGTTCATCAGCCTCATAGCTATCTTCTGTAGCTTTCTTCCAGTAATGTTAGGCTTCAATAGAGAACCTTCAAGATTCCTTCCAGTGAGAATTTTTTTTCTGATATTACAGAATCTCACATACCTTCTTCTCTCTCAGGTACACTCTTAAAGAAGTTCCCGCTAGCACCCTAAAGGTTTCTTCTCTCCAGGGGAGCCCTTATCCCTCAAATACCTGATGTTGAATTCACAGTTTGAAGCCCAAATCTTTCAAATTCATCTCAAAATGTTCTTTCCATAAAGACTTGCTGGAGTGTATTAGCTCTACACAGCTTAATTCTGAAGTTCTTTAGAAAGCAGGAGTTAAAATCAGGTTAGAATCAGAATCACAGCCGATCGGTCCAGAACCACAACGAGCACATCACATCTCACGTTATTATTGTTAATATACACGTAGATTATTTAAAACATTCGGTCTTTTCTTGTACTATCTACACATTATAACATTTGTAAATAAAAAAAATGTAGTTTTGTATTTTTTAAATGTTATGGTTTTAGGTTACAGATAATAAACAAAATCACAAAAATAAATCTGACAAAATAAGAATGCGAAATAAAAAAAAGGCTTCGGTACACTTCTATGGAAAGCTAAAGGGTTCTTCAGTGTGTCCTAAAGAAACACTTACAGCACAGGACTACTGGACAAATATATCCACACTTGGGTTCCTCATGGGTTCTGAGGATAGTTAGGTGTTCTAGGGTTCTAGATTTAACCTTTTTTCCCAAGTGTCTTGGATTAAATGGCTGTTTCAGAGAGGTACTCAACATGTGGATTCCAGCTGTCATGGGATCTACGAATTGTGGTCAACAAGAACCCTGAAGATTTTTAGGAACCATTATGAAGATTCAGAAGAATATCTTCATTCAAGAAGAAACAGAACCATTAACCATCCAAACACCGTTCGAGGGCCCTGACATAGGAAGAGCACACTCTTACAAGAAAAGGTCGAATCTAGAACCCATAATGGTTCTTCTGAGGGGTTCTTCTAGGTAAACTCTACACCTGAGTATTTTCAGAAAGAGAAAAGGTTCCAGATAAAATCCTTTTACAAAGATAAGAACCATTAACTATGCAAAGAATCCTCAAAGAACCCTTGAAGAGTGCATTACAAACAGAGGTCTAGTTTTCCTTTTAATTTTGTTTGATTTTCGCTGACCGTTACCATGGCTACTGTAATTTTGGACAACATCAAATTTTATTTTTATAGAAAACTAGTGAAGCTGCGACTGTAATGAGTTTCCCGCAGGAAAGTGTCGGAGAACCGTATGCGGTGCTTTATAACGGGACTAAGTGAGAAGTCATTTCATGCTTTTTCTGTTTAAAAGTCTAAAAGAACCTCAGTGTAACTCCAGCATGGGTTCTAGCGCTGATGTGATCTGTGTAATCAGAGCTCAGCTTCTGGTTCTGTGTGAGGATTTATCAGTGAAACCACGTCTGCGTCTGAGTCTGCGTCTGCGTCTGCGTCTGCGTCGGCGGAGAACCTCGGCCCCGCAGTGTCGCAGTGTATCGCTGTTAAAATCCCACGCAGGAACACGGCCACGAGCGCAGAGCGGTTCCACGGGCCGCAGATCCTCACGATAGAACCACAAGGAAGCTCTTTTCACTTTGTGTATTACTTTCACTCGAAACAGTTCTGAGTGAGTTTGATTTTTACTGTCTTTCATCTTGGCTTTATAAAACATTTCTTCAAATTTAAACTAAAATATGAAAAAGCGATCAGAGATGAGGCTCTTTATCTTTATAGCATTAGAAACCGCTTTTATTTTGGAATTATTCACATAACCGCTGAACATTTTCCAACTTGTTTCAAAAAATATTTATATATTTATCCTGTAAAGTTAATTAACACCTACTGTGTTCATATGAATTAAAGCTACTTCAAAAGGATAATGTAACAATTAATACAAATGTGCTTAATAATAATAATAATAATAATAATAATAATAATAATATGCTGTTTAAGCTGTAAAATCTGATTTGTATTTGGAGAGCTGACATTTTGCAGTGTTGATTTCATACAAAGAGCCTCATGTGCACGTTCCGCAGGCCAAGGAGAGACTGCAGGGTACAGGGTTGCCAGATTCATCCGATTAGCCCTTTTCCCATAAGGGGATTTATGTTTCACTCGAGTTCTAAAATCTAAATATTTACATTTACTGACATGGAAGAAGGGAAGCTCTGAGGAAGCTCTGTGGAAGCTCTGAGGAAGCTCTGAGGAAGCTCTAAGCCAGCTCTGTGGAAGCTCTGAGGAAGCTCTGTGGAAGCTCTGTGGAAGCTCTGTGGAAGCTCTGAGGAAGCTCTGAGGAAGCTCTGTGGAAGCTCTGAGGAAGCTCTGTGGAAGCTCTGAGGAAGCTCTGAGGAAGCTCTGTGGAAGCTCTGAGGAAGCTCTGAGGAAGCTCTGTGGAAGCTCTGTGGAAGCTCTGAGGAAGCTCTGAGGAAGCTCTGTGGAAGCTCTGAGGAAGCTCTGAGGAAGCTCTGT
>JAKKZM010000030.1:159428-177644 GCA_037576825.1 Pangasius krempfi | reverse complement strand
TGTCATGGTTATGGTTAGTGGTATGGTTATGGTTAGTGGTATGGTTAGTGTTATGGTTATGGTTAGTGGTATGGTTAGTGTTATGGTTAGTGTTATGGTTATGGTTAGTGTTATGGTTATGGTTAGTGTCATGGTTATGGTTAGTGTTATGGTTAGTGTCATGGTTATGGTTAGTATCATGGTTATGGTTAGTGTTATGGTTATGGTTAGTGTTATGGTTATGGTTAGTGGTATGGTTATGGTTAGTGTTATGGTTAGTGGTATGATTAGTGGTATGGTTATGGTTAGTGTCATGGTTATGGTTAGTGGTATGGTTATGGTTAGTGGTATGGTTAGTGTTATGGTTATGGTTAGTGGTATGGTTATGGTTAGTGTTATGGTTAGTGGTATGGTTATGGTTAGTGGTATGGTTATGGTTAGTGGTATGGTTATGGTTAGTGGTATGGTTAGTGGTATGGTTATGGTTAGTGGTATGGTTATGGTTAGTGGTATGGTTATGGTTAGTGTTATGATTAGTGGTATGGTTATGGTTAGTGGTATGCTGGAATGGTCGGTGTGGAATCTGTACCGTTGGTGGTGCCGTGGATTTCACTGCAAATGGCCGCCGCTTGTTTCTTTCTCTCCTGAGCTGAGAGTGTGCTGAATCGTGACATGATGAGGTTCAGTGAGTCGAGACGAACTGGATGGATGGAAAGAACACATGAGGCAGAAAGACACAAAACTACATGAGTGATATAATGCATGATACTAAACATTTATAACACCTTTATAACACCTCTCTTCTGTTCCCACCGTTTATAAAAGCTCCATGCAGTGAGGTCGTGGTTCATGGTGGAGGATTTCGATGAATAATAATAAGATTAAAGAGAATGAAAGAGAACTGGTTCCTTTAGGCGTCTTTCAGGAGAGAGTGAAAAACCCTTCTCTCTTCAGCTTGATGAATTTAAACAGATGGGAGAGTGTTAAAATCACAACAGCAGAATTTCCTAAAACAGCAGCTAGCACAGTTATTCTTTACCAGCAGATTTTTCAAAATTTTACATTTATTTATGCAAATGAGGCTTGGTGTAGATAAGTATGTGTAAATTAGCATTAGTTTGTATGAGCACTTAATTTTACATGTTTGTATGAAAATGTTTATTTCACTGTGAAAAAATGTCTGTCTTTCTTTCCTTCCTTATTCATTCATTCATTCATTTCTTCTTTTCTTTCTTTTATTTGAAAATTATTTTTGTGTTGTTTGACCAAGAAGCCTCCACGGGCTCTTATCATTTTTTTAGCCATTTTTAGTAAAAGTTCAGAAAATATTCTTCAATTTCACTTTTTGAATTCTTCAGAAAGTGAAATTAATTTTATGGTGAGTTTTAATATATTTTTTTTATTACTAAAGTTTTTAAATAAATGTCTTATAAATTATCCAGAAATCTGAAAAACATCCAACAAACTAGTTTCTACACGCAGTGTCTCGCCTTAAAGCCGTATAACTGAATTTCACATTAGTGCACAATTAATACAGAATATAACGTGTTTTTCTGTGTGTGTGTGTGTGTGTGTGTGTGTGTGTGTGTGTGTGTGTGTGTTATTAAATACAAAGATATTTATGTCAATATTACTTACTTTAGTTTCTAAGAGCTGCATCATATTTCTTATTTAATTAGTACACTTTGTTCTTTTGTATTTTATTGTAATTTAGTAAAATGTACCTTTTTTTACCCAAAATAATTACTGAGGATTGTGGAGTTTGTGTTCTTCCTGTGTTTTTATAGATAAAAAACAGCTTTGTGTTTGAAATGTGGTTTGAAACTCAGGAAGACCCTGAATGCAGGTTTAAGCAGATGTTCTGAAACATCGACATTCACTCGTCAGGAGATCATATAATGGAGGTCAGGATTAAAGCTGCACCAGTTCTTACACAATAACATTCTACACTCACTCTCTAAAAGGGCTCTGAATATCCTCCAGGTTCAGATTCTTCATTTTTCACTCAGGATTTCTCATGGTCACGTCTCTGACTAGCGCACGTTTAAAAGGTTAAAGGTTACCTTAAAATAAGCCGAGGTCTACGAGGACTCGAGCATCGCAGTGTGTCACGTGTTTGCAGTGTTTAAGTGTTTGGAATTGTTTATTGCTGATGGACATCATGTCCTCTGTGTAGAATTTCACAGGTTCTTCACTGACGCTGCATCAAACCAGCTTCATTCAGAACTTTATGAAATCTACATTTGTTTTTGTCACGTATTAAATGTGGGGTTGGAAAATGTAAAGTACGACCACACGTCACACCTTGACCTTTAGCATTCTGATCTTTTCACATCACTCGGCTCGTCCCTTTTTCAGAAAATCTCTACATAACTGACGGGAGATTTGGAATTTATAAATAATGAGAATTTCAGAAAGACGTGAGACATAAACTGGACTTTTATCTCAACAGAAAGCTGAGATGATTCCAGCAGAAGGTCATGAGGTCATTACGACTGAAATGTGTATAAAACACACACACACACACACACAGACACACACACAGGATGATTTGTGATAAAGTTTGTTTCTTACCTGTGTGTGTGTCTGCAGTTCCACCTGGACGTTATGAGGTCACCTCAGAGTCCGATTCACACACAGACTCCTTTCTCCTCCTTTCTACACTCAGCACTCGGGGCTGGGGGAGTGTGTGTGTGTGTGTGTGTGTGTGTGTGTGTGTGTGTGTGTGTGTGTGTGTGTGTGTGTGTGTGTGTGTGTGTTGGAATGGCAGCTTACATCAATAGACTAATTTTAGCGAGGGTTCAACATCCCAACAATGCCATGAGAAAGAAGTGTGTGTGTGTGTGTGTGTGTGTGTGTGTGTGTCAAAAGTCTCTCTTTGCTCTTTCTTTCTTTCTTTATCTTCCATCCTTATTTCAGAATAATGTCAACCTTGCAATTTTAACATAAAATATAATGAGTAATATTTTAAATAACTTTATTATAATTATTATACATTATTAATGTGTGCTTTATGCATTTAATCACATTTATTCTACTATCAATTATTATTAATGAATAACATTAAAGAGTGTGAAAAACTTGTAAATAATTTATCTTTGATGAAAACAATGGAGTGTTAAGATGAAATGGTAGTATTTATATATTTATTTATTTATTTATTTATTTGTAATTAATGGTAACATAACTGTTTGTTACACACACATGGTGACAGGAAATCGAACTGCACACTGCGACGAACTCTTCCACTTTTCATCACTTTAACAAGCAAAACTTTTATACATCAACAAAAATCAGTAAATGTGAGAAGACCTTTAGCTCACGTGACTTCAGCGTTTCTTTTTTTCACTGAAGATTAAAATTCACTCTGAGACGATGAGGAATCACACAATAAAACCACAACCAGCGGAAAATCAAACGTGGCATCAGTTCCACACGATGAAATGTGAACTTCTAGAAATTTCTAACTTCCTGTAAAGCTATTTAAGATTTATTACATTCAACATTCTTTCTTCAAGTTACAGCAATTATTCATCCTTATTAATTAAAGTTGAATTCTATTCATTTGAACTAATTACACATTAAAGGAACATTCTGTAAATATATATATATATATATACTATAATGTACACATTTACCCTAAACAATCACTACTCAATCAGCCAACACGTGTGTGTGAAATTTCTTCTTTAACTTTAGACAGCAGGGCCTAGTGGGCGGGGTTTAGAGGGCAGAATATAAAGGTCAGGGCCTAGTGGGCGGGGTTTCGAGGGCGGAATGTAGAGGGCGGGGTTTAAGGGTGTAAATATCTAGCCCGGACGTGGTTTAATGCAGAGAAAAGATAAACGATTTTGCGTGAATTAGCGCGTAACTGCAGTAATTGTTAGCGACATTAGCCTCGTAGCTCCAGAAGCCAACTTCACACTGAATATGTGTCACAACTGTAAGATTAATTTCTAACCCAAACATTATATGATCTGGTAGATTTGAGTGTTTTCAGCTTGTGCCCAGTTTACATGCAAAGTTAATAAAACCTTCAAACATCCTTCGATTCTTTCATCGTCATTTCTGCTTTGTGTTAAATTCTTTAACACCACCAGCTCCAGCGTCTGTAATCACACTCTACATCTCACTTTAACCATCAGTCCTGCAAGCAGCATCTCTAATGTCCCGTCTCTGTATATTTACGTCTACGTTTCTGTCTATGTGCTCTGTGAAAGCGAAGAGCGTGAGGAGAATCACAGCATCACACTTCTCTACATCCTCCAGCTGACTTGGTGTGTTTGGGAATACTCGGCGTGAGGGGAGAAATTCCTGGGAAGAGAACAGGTCGTGGTGTGCCTGTTGCCGAGTGGAAGAGGCTGCGCCGGTCTGAACGGTGGGCCGTAAACCACCGGCTTCTCCTCCGACAGTGACCTCCTGTGAACACCAGAGTGGAAAACACTTCTCATCGGATTGTGGACATTTTCCGGGCTGAAGGCTTCACTGGCCAGGCAGAGGGGGCTCCGAGGAGCCGCAGGATGCTCAGTCCAGGACATCTGCCTGTCCACAAGTCCACGGCTGGGATGGAAACCTGGACTGGACACCGGAGACAGAGTGGACATAGAGGAGTGTCTCCGGGGCAGAGACATGGAGCGGCTCCGGCCGTAGACCTACACGAGGAAGACGAAATGAACAGATTGGATCAGAAACATGGACTTTAGTGATGCTTTGTTTGTCAGGATTTCCACATGCTTTTGGCTTTTAGTGTCTCGTGGTTGTTGTCTTTGCTGCCACCTGGTGCCTGTCTTTAATATGGCTGGAGAAAATAACTCTCTTTATGCATATAAGGCTGCTTCTTTTATTTTCCCTGAACACAGTGATAGATAGCAAACTGCAGATAAATAGAACAGTAAAATATAGAATATGACTATGTGATATGTGACATGGCCACAAACTGTCGAGATGATAAACTACTGCTAAGGGCAGAGTTTCCTGAAAACATAAAGAAATGGTCAAACAAGCATCATAATGAATTCTCTCTCTCTCTCTCTCTCTCTTTCTCTCTCTCTAAGAAGATTTTAACTGTACTGTGTTTTGGGAAACTTTGTTTTATATTTTGTTATTTTATTCAGTATTTAATAACGGTACGCATTATAGATGCTATAATATACATAAAAACAGGAACATGTTTCACAGATGTTCCACAACATTCCCTGGCACTACAGATGGATTTTTAAAAAGTAGGGTGTGTTCTTTAATAAATAAATGATTGCAATTGTTGGCGAAATGGCGACGGAGTAACTCCGCTTCATCACACCACCCCGTCACGCAGCCCTTTACTGTAACACACACAGTGTTATTACTCACAAAATATAATACGAAATATATATTTTAATACTAATACAATGCAATATCTTTTGTATGTTTTGTTCAGGGAACAGTGTGGAACACTGGAGAACCTGGATCACTGTTCCAGACTGTAAGTTCCTCTCACAAGATCTACAGCTGCCGCATTTATGATGTCAGTTTAGATTATAAATCAAGTCTGCCATCAAATTCTGAACTTCCAAAATAATCCAGTGATGTGATAATAACTGAAAGAGTGCTCGTTATTTCTTTCACCAGGGAAACTTTTCATCACTTACCTCTTTTATAAAGGCACTTGGTGTGTTGGCAGGTGTGGGCCTTATCGAGTTCCTGAGCAGAAGCAGTGTTTAATAAGGAGAGCGTGTTGTAAAGATAGACATGCGTGCTGCTATATTTAGGAAGGAGTGAACTCTGTTGCAGTGTAAAGTGAACAACAAGCAGGCAGATATTAGAACACAGCTCAGATTATTTATAACAAAAGTGTCCAAAAGCCTGAGACCACAAAAACAAACCGTCTATAAAAACCATCTACTGAAGAGTTCTCAAGCAGGGTTTCGTTATTATCACTGAGATAAGTCAGGAAAATTATTCTTATTGACTGAATGTAAAACAAAATAAGGAGAGGCAATAATAATAATAATAATAATAATAATAATAATAATAATAATAATAATAATAATGTGATCAATATCAGTGCTAGTCATTAAATGTAATTAACACTATGAAAGGAGCGAATGAGTGTGGTATGAAAGTAAGATATTGAGAAATAGTTCACTCTGAAGACAATTTGCTTGTTCATGACAATAAAATGGTGAATTAATGTTTGCTGTAATCTCAGAGTCAGAGCTCAGGATCCTGCTGGATTTCATTTGGTTGCTGGAGACAGAATGACGTTGCCTGGGTTTTTAGAAATAATTTCATACATGTATGAGTGCATTAATAGTAATATAATAATAACATTATAATAGTAATATAGGGCCTTTCTTAGCTAAATTGGTGCACGCAAACATGACAAGAGAATGGCGTAGAAAAGAGAAAAAGCCACAGAGCTTAAAGAAGGAAGACAGACAGAGCTGGCAGAAAATTTTAATTAGGTAAAGAAAAAGTCCAAGAAGAAGTGCAATATTTTAGAGAAATATAAGAAGAACAGGCCAAATGGAACAAGATGTAAACCAGGATCTTATTATCACTTTTACACGAGATTAGAAACAGAACTGTTCTTCACGAATTGGCTTGTGTGTATAAAAAAATCACGTTCTGCTCAGCAGGGATACTCATAATGAGCTCATAATGAAGAGAAAATGAACACAGACCTTAAAAAGCTACAAAAACAGAAAACATAACAGTTTAACTGACTGAAGAAGCAACACTTCAGAAGTTTGCGCTCTCGCTTTGGTTAGCAGTAATTCGTTTTTTCCCCTTTAGTTTGTTGTCATAAAACCAAACTCTGAATCCTATCAAATCTAAACACTCCATTTACATTTTGCCACCAGTCCTTTTTAACCAGGCGAAATGGGCACCGTGTATCACCTTTACATCCTTTCCTGACTTTGCTAGACACACTTGGTTCAATCCTCCAAGAGGTAAAGACAATAACAACACAATCTAATATACAGTACTATAATATAATTCTCATCACCTGGCAATAATATAACTATATATAAATGTTCTCCTGAGATTACAAAAAAAAATCTCTTTCTGTCTTAATCAATATGAAATAAATACAAGTCTGAAGATTGTACATCTAAATTTTCTTCCTTTAAATAATTTAGAAAAGAAAAACTTTTTTTCATTGTATTCACATATTGCACCAGCTCTTATCTTTCAGATCAAATAAAAATCACCAATCCAATTAACATATAGAGCAATTCCATCACAAGTTATTTAGACAAACACAACAGCTGAAAATTCCACAAAGTAATTCTATTATATAACTAATAACTAACTAACTAACTAACTAACTAACTAACCCTTTTCCTACTCTCAAACTAATCGTGGTTCTTCGCCGTTTTCAGTAACCTACTGTAGGTGCTTTTTCAATGTAAACCCCTGTTTTTAGTGCAACATTACGACCGGTTTCCACTGCTTTCCACCAGCAGCGGCTTTTTTTGCAGAAAACCTAGGCTTTGGAGCCATAGGCAAACTACATCTAGAAATAATTTCACTATTCAGAGGGAAAGAGGAAGTAGACAGAAAAGCATTGCTCCCAGTCCTAGTGGGAGGTGTTGATTGGCTGCTGAAGGCTTTGCTCATTGGGCCAGGATGCATCATGCATGGTGCTGGTACTTTCCCGATTACAGGTGCAGAGGGACGAGCCTCGGCTGGAGTGGACTGACGAGTGAAGGGATAAGGAACACTCACCGGTCCACTGGGTTTGGCCAGAGCACCTTGCTGAAAAGACTGGGCACTTCCCGTAGATGGGACTGGGGATGAGGCTTGCAGATAGGTAGGGCTATAGCCCTGGGTTCGCTTGGACTCTGCAGGAGGAATGGGTGATGTTTTGGGGCTCGAGCCCTTTGCTTCAGCATTGGAGCTGTACGTGAAGAGGGATGAGTCCAGCTGGTACGGCTGATGCTTCATCACATCCATAACACTGAGATGCTTTGCTGCTGTCTTTGGTTTCTCCTTGTTTCCTTTGGGCTTCATATTTGAGCTAGTTGCAGGAAGAGGTTGCTTCTGTGCAGCCGGTGGGTAGAAAGGGGACACTATGGGGTTATAGGAGACAGGAGGCGGGGCTCGGACATTGGAAGAATATTTCCAGGTGCTTGGCATGGACATTGTGGGTGAGGGGGCTCTGGCTATGTTGGCCTGGACAGTCTCAGCATCTACTATAAACTTCTCCATACGGGACTGTCGCCTAGCAAAAAGTTCTGCACCTTTCCCCTTAAGGATTGGACCTTCAGAGGACCCTATTTCTGAAATTGAAGAAACTGGTGGAACTTTGGATGGACGGACATAAGAGCTTGCTCTTTGGGGTGGGCAGGAAACCACAGAACTAGTACCAATTTGGGGTTTAGTCCACGGGAAAGTTGACTGGGAGGGAGATGCAGTAGTGAGTGTATATTGTGGTTCTGATGACCAGGTAGGTTTGTATGAAGCTGATGGTTTGGTTGTTAAATGGTGAGACACATGCTGCTGTGGCAATGACTGAGTTGATGAAGGAGCCCAGGGTTTGGTAGCTGGCTGAGGTTGAGGTGGAGCCCAGTTCTGTTGGGCAGGAAGAGGACTTGATGGTGTAAAGGGACTGTGAGCGGCATTATCTTCTGCAGACCATGGTGGACAATGTGGGTTGATTGTAGGCTTGGGAAGGACTGGTGGAGGGTGTTTTTGTCTGATGGTTGGAGCTTGCATGAAATTGCAAGCCTCTGCACCAAGACTGAAGTAGTCTTCCTCTGGAGGTTCTTTAGAGTTGGTTTTATTTGTTCCTCTTCTTTTCATTTCCGGCAGAATTACAGTCTTGATAGCTGGTACTGCAATCCGTTCATCACGAGAGGCGATTATATCTCCTGTGGGTGACCACACCTGTGGGCTTGTGTTTACTGGAACAGGAACTTTGAAAATATTTTCAGATTTCTTCATTGTTGGGCTTGGGACACTTCTAACGGGAGAAAATGGTGTTGGGGATTGATTTAGACCACTCGGAAAAGGCTTAGCTGTTCTATTGGACACAAGGGGTTTGGATGCTGAAGAATCTTGGCAGGAATCCAAACCATTTATACCAGTGTTTGGCTGCTGAAAGATCTGCTGGTGAGTTTGATGATCCTGATACTTTAGTTGCTGCTTGATTTGTCCATTCTGCTGGACAGGAGGAATGTCTTCCTGAGGTGGAGGTTTTGAAGATGCATCAATCTCAGGTTCCACAAACGCTTCCACAGGTATGCCTTTACTCCTCAGCTCCTCATGTTCTGCAGCAATTTCATCAATCCTTTGACGGCGTCTTGCAAACATCAAGACCCCTTTGCCTTTTGTCTGTGGAAGGTGCTCCATGTTTTTCCCAGTTAGAATGCGTTGATATTTCTTCTTGTTCTTGCTTATAGTTATAATTAAAGTAAAATTAGAATATTCTTATTTATTAAGCCAGATTCACTTGTCACTTGTTACGCTGCCTTCAAATCGTTACCTGTTTTCAAAACTCTCATCAGTGGCTCTTCTTTACCTTTTATGACCGTTTGTTGGCACTTCTCGAAAATCAACCTTCTCCTTACGGTTTGTTGCAGCAGTCGAGAACAGAGCAATGTGTTTACCTTCAGATTTAGCCTTCTTCAGATGTATTTCTGCTCAGTCTTAAGCCTAAGGTTGGTAAGGGGAAGAAAAGACAATTGAAATATGTTATTTACAGACTAGCTGAACTTTACATTTAAAATAAGTAATAATAAAATAATAAAAACAGTAAATAAATAAATATGCAGCTGACATTCTTAGTTGTTCTTGGCATGATTCACTGTTTAGTGGGATATACAATAATGACCAGGAGAAAAATGCAGATAGTACATTAAAAGGTCTTTGAAAAATGGAGATAGATATTTATTGGATAAGTTCATGGAAATGTGCCTTGGCCTGCAATGGTCAATTTTTAGATCTACATAAATCAGTAAGTGTTAACCAGATCAACTTGTTTAAAAGCATGAGCATGTGGACAGTAGCCAAGCTCCCTTATTCACTATTGGCTTGTGATGTTACTATTGGTCTTCTAGAGAATTGCAGTAAATCATCTGATATCCACTCCAAAAGCACTCTTTTTAAGGCAGTCTTGCACACTTTCCCATTCTGGAGCTTTATTTTAGGAGCTCAAATATACAAAAGACTATAAAATCCTCTGGCAAAAGTGAAGCTGCTCTTAGAGCAGCAACGCCAACCTTGGCTGGTCTGACCGTGCTATAGATGGTGTGGAGAGAGAAATGTTCACTTTGCAGTGGTCGAGCAAGTCCTAGCCAAGAAAGATCAGATGACAAACTGCACATGCTGGTGTCTGTCAAAGCTCTGCAGACGAGTGCATTAACTCTGAGTGCTACAGGTTGCTCCCAAATGCTGGACTGGGAATCTGGGAATATCTTTTCTCATATAAACCCTAATTACATTTTTGTAGCGAGATTTAAAAGGTATGAATCAGCTCAGTCATGGAAGAGATCACTTTCTGACTAGTGGATCTGAATCAGCTTTCATCATCCATGGGCTATTATTAAACACAAAGCAAAATGATCTGTGCTGATGATTATGTAAGCATCCAGAGGAGTGCCCCGTACTCACAAGGGATTTACGCATGTATATTGCACTGCAACCTAATTGAGATATGTGCTACAAAGCAGGAAAAAAGGTAATAAATGCTAATAACTTGGCTGATGATGGATTTGAGAAACTTCCTGTATCTGTATTCAGGCTTGTTGCTGCTCAGAAACATACAGACTTCTTTTCTAAAGATGCGTAGATCTTTTTAAGGTATGTGAGGTTGGGCAAGAACCATTATGATCTCAAATCATTAAGTAAAACACAAAGCATATATTTAGAGAAACATATTTCTTTTTAAATTTATGTTTCCAATCTAATTTGTGTTCATACTGAATAAGCAAATAGCAGAGTAAGAGATTAAGTAATACACATACACAACCAGGATGGAGTGATACGAAGAGGTAAGGAAGTCAAGAGACCAGATGGACTTACGTCTAGGTGTTTGTCCTGTCTGTGGTCTGATGGCTCTGTGAAGTTTAGCGAGCGAAGCCGAGCCCCTGCCCTGCCTGCTCAGCACCCTGGGTTTGAATTCCACCCAAGATACATGACACGGGTGGTGCTGCCTCTCTCCCTCCTCCTCCTTTTCTTCCATCTTCTCCTCCTCCTTCACCTCCTTCCAAACATTCTAATCTGATTGTTTCCTGGGTCAGAGTAAGGATTGGGATAGGATAATCCAGAAGTGTAGGAGTCGTAGTCTCCATGACTGTCTGAGGTAATGAATGGCCTGCTCTGTGGTGGTTTTGATAAATGAGGGCTTTGATGCTCTAGAAAGGCAATCAGGATAGGGTTCTGGCCTGCAAGGTCCTTCTGAGAGATCCACTTCCTGGGGGTAGTTAGGGCTCTGTCGTTCTTGAAGATGGAGTGTTTTTTTCTCCACCTGTAACTCCACATCACTCTTTGTTCTGCATTCTGGGAGTAGGAATGACCTGCAGGTTCACTGAAGCCAGACAAGGTCTCTGCATCATCTACAGCAGGGTCCATGGAATCTTCTGCATCATCTACAGCAGGGTCCATGTATTGGGAAGTACACAGAGCTAAGATACAGAGAACAGTCAGGGGTTTATGAACAATCAAACATGGTGGAAACTTTTAGGCAAAATCCACTAGGTATCTACATGGTCTGCAGTTTGAAAGCACATGTCCAAAAAGTTGTAAATCAGATTTAATCTCCTCACAGCTGCAGGGCTGGAGCCCTTTTCTGCTTGGAAAACCTAAGAGTGTAAAGCAAACTGGATTTCCCTGGAGTGTATTATAACACTATAGATTTACATTTCAGATTATGAGTAAAGATTTAAGTGATAGATAAAGTAGCCTGGTTTAGACGCAATAATGAAGACATTAAAATTTCATGTAGTCTATAAACTACATTCTGAATTCTGAATTAGCATGGTATGTTTAGGACTATTCGCTAATAATGTAATAAAATAGTTTTTTTTCTTCTGGTCAGCTAAAATTAAATGAAATTTTAAATTAAAGTGTGTATACTTAGAGTTTGTACAGAGACATGAAACATGAAGAAAAACATTTCAAATATCTCTGACCTTTTCTGAGACTTTAAACAGTAGGCAGAGGTGTGCTCACAGCAAAGCCCTAATATAGACAACTGAGACAAACTGGACTACAGAGATCACAAAAAACCTGGCAGAGAACCCTGAGAGAGAACCCTGGCAGAGACCTGTGGGAAAGAACCCTGAGAGAGAACCCTGGCAGAGACCTGTGGGAAAGAACCCTGAGAGAGAACCCTGAGAGAGAACCCTGAGAGAGAACCCTGAGAGAGAACCCTGGCAGAGAAGGTATTTTAACACCTGCAAACGTGATTGTTATACACAGTGTTATAATAAGCACTTTATAGGGCAATGTAATTTGGTGAAGCATCTTACAACCAAACTGTGGAGAATTTAACGAGCCTAATAATAATAAAGCTGCTAATAAAACAGCTTTAGATCTACATTTGCAGTATGTATTAAATTGTAGCATGTACCTAATTGTAAGTCAGTTTTGTATGTGATGAGCTCAGAGAACATCTTTAATAACTTCAACGGTAATGTAATTAGTCAAGCCTCTGAAAAAGCACTGTAACCTTAGCAGAGGTGTGTGAGAAGTTGGAGAAGAATCATCGCTCTTCCTCAGCAGAGAGTTTTGCATGGTGAAGTGTAGAGCAGCTCGGCTCTGTCTCTCCCTCTAAATGGAATGGTATTCAGTGTTTGGAGCTGAAGAGTAAAGGAGCATTCACGTCCTGGAAGCCAAACAAAACAGTTGGGCAGGCTGTTTTTCCACCATAAGGGGTCACAGCTTTTCGTCTTCTGATGGGCCACATTGCCATTTAAGTCTCCCAGTGGGCAGAAAAAAGCACAGAGGGGGTAAAGGTGGACTAAACAGAAACAAATGAGGAAAATATTCTAATGAAGTGTTAGGACTGTGTAAAGACATCCCTCTAAGGAGCTGCTACTGGATGAGCTGCTTTACTGCATGAGCATTAATTATATTTTATACACATATTACAGATTATAGGCATAAATGTGAGACGTGTGTGAAAGCCAGTCACTGAATTGAATTTTCTGCCTTTAACATACTCTGACGTCTCTACTTTAAACATAATTAAACATAATAAACTTTCACAAAACTGTGTGGAAATATATTTATTTATTTCCTGAACTTGTGTAGGCTTCACATCACATCAGGTAAATAAAGAGTTTAATAAAAACAGATGTAAGTTATTAAAAAGATGAATATAAAGATAGAGAGAGTTTTCACAGTAATGTTTATTATTTTTATATTTCATACTTTACATGCTAAACTGAAGCAATACACTGTAGCTGCTTTAAAACGGCGTGTTGGTGTTTTATCTCATCTTTTAATACAGAAATGTAAGAAGATGTTGCTTTAAATGTTTAAACTCTTATTGGATGATTGTGATTATATAGATTATTATTATTATTGCCGATGATCAGTCATGTCAGTTCAGACTTTTCATAGACTGTGGAAAGTGAATGACATGATTAACGATGGCCTGCTAAAGACTCACACAACACTCCAGCCACAGAATCATCATCATCATCATCATCATCATCATCATCATCATCATCTGAACTATCTGCCAGAAAGTAATTGCAATATTCAGGTACAATCAATTTAATTCCCTGTTATTATGAAATCTTTGTCTGTTTAAACATGAACACTGAGCTTTGACTGTTGAGCATGAAAGAAAATTCAGGGATAGAAAATGAAGAAGTAAATTTTGCCGTAATATGTAATATGATGTAACATAAAATACAATTTAAAATTAAATAAAAACACTAATATGATGAATGAATGAGCAGATGGCAAGTGTTGGAATAAATCTAACAGGAGTCTCATGTATCACCATTACTGCATGAACAGTGCTAGTTGTAATGATCACATTAATCACTGGTTTAGTTTAACACAATGGCTTCCACACCCATTATTTAGTAGCACACAGAATAGCACTTGATCCAGCACATCCTGTTCTTTTACATTTGGATCAGCTCTCAATCGGTCCCTTATAAATCACTGTGTTTAAAACTCACTGTTGTTTTTGAGACACAACACTCAACTTTAAGTTCACAGGCAAAAAGATGAGGTTAGTTATGATGGAAGACCACAGACCTGGTGTAAACCTGGCACACGTCCAAATGATTGAAATACTGTGATCCCCTGAGATCACTGAGATAAAACAAAGCGCTGTACACAAACTATCTTCATGTGTGTATTTGTGAATTAATGACTGTTAGCCCACTCCATGACTGCATGTTTATAAAACAGCTGAAAATAACAGGCAAACTAGCTAGCTAAATAAAAAGGTATGCTCAAAACAAAAAGAGTGCTCATTTCAATAAACCAGTGTGATGCAAAGCAACTCAGACACATCAGAGCAAAGATGACATCTAGAGCAGAAGACTGGCCAGAAAGTGGGACATCACTGAACATCACGGGACATTCTGAAGCTCAGTAACGGAGCAGAGGAACCAGCACGAGGAAGAGCTGACCTTCAGAGCGTGGCCAAGAAAAAACTACTGAAAATAGTCAAACATAGAAACAACATTTAGAAGAAAACAAACCTTTCTCATATTTTACTTTTTGCAATTGTTAATAAAGTTCCATTTATGAGATGTGAAATCTGTGGGTTTAAATTAGAACCAGCTAAGCTGAAGTCGAACCAGTGGCACTCAGCTATCGAGCGATCTCTAGCAATCTCAGTGACGTGCCTGTGGAAGAAAGAGCAGTCATGATTGTGGAGAAAGCGTCAGTGTGTTAAAGTGATTTCTTTATATGTGGCATCATCGATGCTAAGGTCTCTAATGTTCTGCACTGTGAAGACCTCGGCTGGAGAAATAAGACACTGGAGAAAGTGAAGAGACTTCAAGGGAAATTCGTCTCTGTAGGTCATGATGTTTCTGCCTTTGCTATAAACCAATTTGTTGAATTTTCGTCTAAAGTTACTCTTAGAATTTCCATACACCTGTAGAGCCTCGATGTGATGAGGTGTTCCACCAGGAATGTTTTTATTGCAATGTTGACTGTATTCATTCCACAACTTCTTAAACTCTTCATCAGCGCTGAGTTCCTTCTGCAGCAGGCCGTCTGTTTCAGTAACAGCCTTCAGCATTTTGTCTCGACACTGTGAGAAGTCGTCATCTACTGCATCAGGAGCCATGTCTAACTTCTTCACCTCCGCTTTCACCTGCAGAATACAACAGCAAGCGAATAAAAACGATGGAGAAGACGCACCAAACTGTAGGTCCATCTCCACAAGGCCCTGATACTGAAGATTCTCTCAGTAAAAGCGCCAGTAATTAAAGGCCCAAAGAAATTACTGTCGCAAGATATTAATGAAGGGAACCGAGTGAACTTGTACTGCAGGACCTACACTTATAGAAGTATTAAGGATTCTTCGGTTGTTCCTCCAGTAGAACCCTTAAACTGACTGTTTCATTAATTATCCAATAAATCTAAAATGTAAAATAGTTCCTGCATTATTTGTTTAGAGGGTTATTTACACAACAACCTGCTTTTTATTTGAGGACAAGGTTCCTGCTGACATTTCTTACACCATTACATAGCACGTTTACAAAAATCTTATTCCCAATATTATATTATTCCTATATCAATACACACTATTCCTAATTATATTTAACGTACAGTAAACATCTACACTGTTTGGTCCTTACAGAATGTGTTGCTCTGACGGCAGATTTTTAAAAATATGTGTGAAGTTTTCTGTATATTTTATACTGATATATAAAAATTAACTGTCAGAGCTGCTGTTATGCAAAATTAAGCAACACCTCCTGACCAATCACAATTCATCAGTGCTGTGGGATAAAGAAACTGAATGAAAATTACAATCCTGCGATTTAAAATAAAGATCTTACACTGAGAGAGAGCGCAGATCTCCCATCACACCAGCTCACGTCCTCGTCTGCACCAAAGCAAACACAGGAGGTAAAAAGTTCTGAACAGAGAACACTGAACATGGTGCAGGGATAATCACTAATTATTTAACAAAGACATGGAACAAGCACTTGCATTCAGGGTGGAATTACTGAGACATAAACTGCAGGGATTTAGGATGAAATATCCAGCTATGGCCACATGAGGGAGACAGCAGACCTGAGGATGGAGGACGAAGTAAACTCTGAAGTAAACAAGCTGAGAGGATCACCCCAGTTTATGGCAAGACAGCACTTTTAACTACTCTCTTTTAACTACTCATGTGACATGTTCACCCTGCACATACAGTCTAAGAGACTCGGGCAATAAGGCAAGAGCAAAGATGCAAAACTGTTAGAAAATACAGAACAACTTTTTTATTGCCTGATTTTTCATCACTGCACCACAATTAAAATATTTAAAGAAACTGTAAAGGCAGATTTGAATAAAATTACTATATGCATAAGTAGAAATAATCCTTACTTTAGTGTGAGTGAGTTCAGCAGCTTGTTCTGATTCCCGGGAATGAGAACATTGTGTTCAGGTTTCTCCAGTGGAGAAGTGTGGGCTCTGCTCCAGTATCCACATGGACCTGAGCCGTAAGTCATAAACAGGATTGTTATACAATTCTGTTCATTTTAATATCAGCTTTAATTTAAATGAGTATATGTGTAAATATATTATATAGATATGGCACATTTATTAGAATATATCTAGGATAAATAAGAATAAAGCACTGGAGGCTTGTTGTTTTAGTGAATGATGCTGCGCCTTCCCCATTTCCCAAAATGTTGATTTTATTATTATTGTTGCATTTACATTCGATTATATACTGAAAAATGTGTAAAATATTTTATAGCACTTTATGGCACTGTATTTTCTTATTAAAATCTTAATTTTAGGGTTTTGGTGTTGTTAAAGTGTTTAATTCACTCTCAAACGACAGACTTTTACAGGTTTGTTAGGAAAGAATTTCTTTACTTTTTACTTAAGTATGAAAATGTGTGCATATTTAGATGAAGCCTCATTTTCATAAAATTAATACATTTTTTAAATAATTGATTGTTATATCTGTTGTGTCTGAGAGACAGACAGACGGTGTGTGTGTGTGTGTGTGTGTGTGTGTGTGTGTGTGTGTGTGTGTGTGTGTGTGTGTGTGTGTGTGTGTGTGTGTGTCCTGTGTCCTGGAACGATAACCATTGTGTGGGTAAAACTGTGTTCTTTATGTGGAAAGTGAAGGTTTAGTAAAAGCAGAAACTTCCACAGCATGAACTTTTCACTCTTCAGGTTCTGGAATTTTCGGAACTGTTCATTACAGGAACGTAACAACTGATCCAAAGAATTACAGACATTAGTTTGAAACAATTGAACTTTTTTTTACAGTTAAAATGGAATATATGACACAAATCTGAATCACAATCTGTCTCTCAAAGTCAGAGACAAAGTGATCAACGCTTCTCCCCGTCACTCTCGCGTTTCTGGGAATTTGTTTATTGTGTAATATTTGGCAAAAAATATCATCTCAGAGGAGAAAGTCTGACGTCTGTGCTGCTTCATGCTGTGTAAACCTGAGAAACCACACCAACATCCAACCAATCAGGACAAGGAGGCGGGTCTACTCTCCTGTCAATCATATTGCTGTCAGTTCAGAAAGCTCCGCCTCCTGCACTAGTGTTTAGTCAAGGCAGTACACATGCATGTGTTTTTGGATCTGAAAAGGGGATCTGTGTTTATATAAAATTTGAGTTTTTAAACAGTTTTATTAAATTAAACCTGATAGATTCCTAAAATACATTTCGGTCATTCGTTTATTTTCAGTAGGTCTCTCCCTGGAACACTGGGCACCAGGTGGAAATACACACTGGATGCGATGCCAGTCCGTCACGAAACACCAAACACACACTCACACCTAGACACAGTTTAAAGTCACCAATCCACCAACTGACATGTTTTTAGGAGGAAACTGAAGACCCCGAGGAAGCCCACATGGACATGGGAAGAACATGTGAAACTCCACACAGACAATCGCTCGAGCTGTGAGACGGTATCTCTACCCGCTGTGCCACCACGCGGCCCAGCTCGAGAATTCACTGTGAAAAAATGCAATATGGTCCAAAAGTTCCCTTTTTTACATCATTCAATTCAATTCAATTCAGTTTATTTGTATAGCGCTTTTTACAATGTCATTGTCTCAAAGCAGCTTTACACAAA
>JAKKZM010000030.1:127591-140091 GCA_037576825.1 Pangasius krempfi | reverse complement strand
TATTAAAAATATTCCTTTGTTTCAGGTATTTTTGCCAATCAATAAGTAAATAAATGGAATAATGTCAGTAATATAATGTAAATAAGTAAATAAATTCACACAGGATGATGATGATATTAATAATAATAATAATAACGGTGCCAGGTGCGTAGTATTTGCAGTAGTAGAGAATGAAACACTGTGTTTTTTATTGCTGCTGAAATTGTTTTACTGAATTTAACTCTGAATATTTGATGTTTTCTGTCCACAGATCATTCGATGTCCAGAATCCTAATGATCCCTGACTCTGCCATGACGCAGTGATATTTAATGGACCGCTCTAAACGCCATTAAATTATACAGTTATATTAAAGTGTGTGGAGTGTGTGTGTGTGGAGTGTGAGTAGTGTGTGTGTGTGGAGTGTGAGTGTGTGTAGTGTGAGTGTGTGTAGTGCGTGTGTAGTGTGTGTGTGTGTGAGTGTGTGTGTGTGTGTGTGATAGAACATCATACAGCAGTGTTAACATGGTGGATAACCGCTACGCCACGGCGTTGGTGATCGGCTCCGTGCTGAGCCTGCTGGCCAGCGTGTACCTCTCTGTGGCGGTCGGTACTCAGCACTGGTACCAGTACCGCAGTCCGCCGCCTAGCAACGACGCCAACAACGGCTCGGACCTGCGGGTTCTGTGGGAAGACTTCGGGAGCGAGGAAGTGACCGAGATGCGGTACAGTCAGGCTCTGTTCCGCCTCAACGGCTCTCTGGGGCTGTGGTGGCGCTGCATCCTCGTAACTCAGACGGGTGAGGACACGAGTGTGTGTGAGATATTAAAGCAGCCGTGTGTGAGATATTAAAGCAGCTGTCTGTGATATTTATGGCCCCTCGATATCCATCTTGAGAACTGCAGTAAGCATTAACAGGAGATCGTTTCCCTCACTGATCCTCAAACTCTCGCTTTTACTGCTCATCTGTTAAGAAAAAGGGGCGGAGCTTCTGGCTGACTCAGGCTCATTTCCGGGCCAGAAATTTTTAAAGAGGACTCTTTTTTTTTTTTTTTTTTAAAAGACACACTCACACAGACTCTTTAACGTGCACAAATCATGATCCAATCAGTGACATTTAGAAATAGCGTTAAAACTGGATGTAACTTTTTTTGCCATTTAAAGACTAAAAACTAGAAAAGTCTTGAAATGACGAAATGCACAGATTTATTTTAACTTTGTGAATCGCTGCTCTTCTGCTTCAGCAGCTCTGTGATTATAAACCTGTAAAACTCGCAGCCTGCACCTCTGATTTGATTGAGCAGTGAAATGGGAGTGAGTTGTTTAGATGTGTGTGTTGTGGTGTAACCTGTTCTCCCTCCGGTCGCTGTGTTCAGGCTCTAAGACGGAGTCCAAGTGCGAGGCCTTCACTTTACCTCAGCAGTTTGAAATCAAGTACTTGAATGGCAGCAGCAGTGAAGAGGATTTCCTGCGCACGTGTACGTGTTTATATATTTATTTATTTATTTATTTATATATTTATATATGTGTGATTTATTTAAAGTCTCGTGTGGATATTTTCTTATTCAGAGGGTCATAGAGGATTAGATACTGAGGATTATGGACAGCTATAGAGGCTTGTAGAATGGTGTGTGTGTGGGTGTGTGTGTGGGTGTGTGTGTGTGTGTGTGTGTGTGTGTGTGTTCGTGTGTGTGTGTTCGTGTGTGTGTGTTCGTGTGTGTTCTCTCAGTGTGTAACGTGTGTGTGTGTGTGTGTGTGTGTGTGTGTGTGTATCAGCTCTGTGGCGATGTCGCTTCATCTTCCCGCTGCTGTCTCTCGGCCTGGTGTTTCTGGCGGCGCTGGTCGGAGTGTGTGCGTGTCTCTGCCGCAGCCTCACACCCACCCTGTTCGTCGGATTACTGCACCTGCTGGCAGGTAAACGCACCTTACACACACACACACACACACACACACACGCACACACACACACTCTTTATAAACACACCTTACACGCACACACATGCTTTATATAGATGACTATAGAGGATTATGGATGATTATAGAGGGTTATAGATGACTGTAGATGACTATAGAGGGTTATAGAGGGTTATAGATGACTATAGGTGACTGTAGAGGGTTATAGATGATTATAGAGGGTTATAGATGATTATAGAGGGTTATAGATGACTGTAGAGGGTTATAGATGATTGTAGAGGGTTATAGATGATTATAGAGGGTTATAGATGGTCATAGATGACTATAGAGGGTTATAGATGGTTATAGATGATTATAGAGGGTTATGTTGGATTGTACAGCGTGTACCAAAAGTCTCCATAAATAGGGGAAGTTAACGCGAAATGTAACTTTTATTTACAAAACGTCCTGTACATGATTTTGCCATTTCTGTGTAAACACACGGAGTCGTCTCTCCCCCTCGTGATGAACTCGTGTTAACACATCCGTTATGCATGTAATTGCATCTCCATAGCAACCTTGCGACAGCTTCCTGATGCAGCCTCTTTTGTACGTTCATCTTTTGTAGCCGTTCTTAAAGGCTGTTTGAAAAAATATATATAATATAAACCAAGTATGAAAAAGTTTGGTAGACATTTTGCTAAAAAGTGTTAGTTTCCCCCTGTGTATGGAGACTTTGGGACACACTGTACAGGATTGGAGCGGACTGTAGAGCATTATAGAGGGTTATAGAGGACTATAAAGGGTTACAGAGGATTATAGAGTGTATAGAATACAATAGAGAGCTATAGACGATTATAGAGGGTTAAAGAAGATTATAGAGGGATGAAGAGTGTTATAGAGCGTTACAGAGGGTTGTAGAGAGACTGATTATACACGCCAAACTCCAAGAAAAGTAAAATTTATCATCATCATCAGATTCATATCATCCTACTTTCAAACTTTATTATATTATCACTGTGTAGTTCTTATAACTGCTACATTATCACTGTATAGTTCTTATAACTGTTATATTATCTATAACTGCTATTATATGATTATAATATGATTATATGCATACTCCCTTTGTAGTTATTATAACTGTTGTTTAATCACTGTGTAGTTATTATAATTGCTGCATAATCCCTGTATAGTTGTTATAATTGAAGTATAATCACTGTGTAGTTGTTATAACTGTTGTATAATCACTGTGTAGTTGTTATAACTGTTGTATAATCACTGTGTAGTTGTTATAACTGCTGTGTAATCACTGTATAGCTGTTATAACTGTTGTATAATCCCTGTATAGCTGTTATAACTGCTGTATAATCCCTGTATAGTTGTTATAACTGTTGTATAAACCCTGTATAGCTGTTATAACTGTTGTATAATCCCTGTATAGCTGTTATAACTGCTGTATAATCCCTGTATAGCTGTTATAACTGTTGTATAATCCCTGTATAGCTGTTATAACTGCTGTATAAGCCCTGTATAGCTGTTATAACTGTTGTATAATTCCTGTATAGCTGTTATAACTGTTGTATAATTCCTGTATAGCTGTTATAACTGTTGTATAATTCCTGTATAGCTGTTATAACTGTTGTATAATCCCTGTATAGCTGTTATAACTGCTGTATAATCCCTGTATAGCTGTTATAACTGTTGTATAATTCCTGTATAGCTGTTATAACTGTTGTATAATCCCTGTATAGCTGTTATAACTGTTGTATAATTCCTGTATAGCTGTTATAACTGCTGTATAATGAAGTCAGTAATGATGGTGGTTCTCGCTCCGCCTCCACAGGTCTGTGCTCTCTGGCGACGGTGTGCTGCTTCCTGGCAGGAATGGACCTGCTGCACCAAGCGCTGGAGTGGCCTGAGGGCGTCGACTCGTCTCTGGGCTGGTCGCTGTACCTGGCCCTGGTCTCCTCCCCGCTGCAGATGATGGCAGCTGCTCTGTTCATGTGGGCCGCCAGGAGCCACCGCAAGAACTACACTCGCATGACTGCGTACAGGGTCGCGTAACTTACACAGTGTGACCCCACGACGAGAACCGCACCACAGTCCGTCTACATCTGAGAATCAAACACATCACATACACAGCTCACCTGAGGAGTCACCTGAGGAGTCACCTGAGGAGTCACTCACTGAGTCATCAGAGGTGTAACCTGAGGAGTCACCTGAGGAGTTATTTTAGGGATCACATGAAGTGTAACCTGAGGAATCACCTGAGGAATCACTCACTGAGTCATCAGAGGTGTAACCTGAGGAATCACCTGAGGAATCACCCAAGAACTCACCTTAGGAGGCACCTGAGAAATCACCTGAGGAATCACTCAATGAGGAATCACCTGAGGGGTCACCTTAGTGACTAATTACTGAGGCTTTATAATGTGTTATAAGCTCCTCATTACTGCCTTATTCACCACTAAACACCGGCTTACAGCAGAGTGTAAATGTCTGAGTGAACAGCTTCCCTAATACCACTACAGTGTCCTGCAGAATATCCATCAAAAATAATTTACTGAACGTCATCTGCTCATAAATATCATAACAATATTCAAACGTATTCCTATAAACAGCTACCGAAGTGTGTAAAATGTCTTTAAACCTGTAATATTTATATAATTTTCAGGACAAAGCGCAAAACCTGGGATTTGTGATATTGCTTCATCTTTTCAAGTCTCCGTGGACGTTTTTCCAAGCTGATTATTACAGTCCTGTGACGTGCTCATGAAAATAAAAGCAGCGTTTATTATAAGCTTTTAATTTTTAACATAAATAAAATGATGGTAGAGATTTTTGGTGGCGTGTGTAGACTAGAAGAAAGTAAAAGTAGATTTCAGGGTTTTTTATATTTTTGCGAGTCTGTTTAATATAAACAGCTCCTCAAGTGAAGGAATGATGCTCGACTGTGACTGTGGGCGTGGCACATCACAAGAACTGATCTGATTGGCCGGCACTAAGTGATATTAGCATCTCATTTGCATTGAATAGATTTTATTTTGCTCTGTATGCGGCATTTTCCCAATCCTTCATAAGTCTTAAAAAAAACACAAATATTTTTTATTATTATAGATAATGTTTTTCCTCGTATATTGCCACGTTGCTAAAAAGTTTTGGCACTCCGTGGTTTCCAGTAATTACCGAGACGATTAAATATTTATTTGCCCGTATATTATAATTCCCTCACTGATTCTTTTTATGCACCGATTTTATTTTTAATTGTGATTTTAGAAATTAACTTGAAGTTTGAAATGGACTGCGGTTGGGGAAAAACAAGTCCGGTAGCCGTATTGGGATAAATATTCATTTCCTGTGTTCATTGTGAAGCTGTTAAAAATGTAACCCGGTTAGTTTTGTCCACTTTATTACAGCGTATTCACTAAAGTTTGTCATGTCTGTGTAAATACGCCTGAATACAAATAGCATAAATACTTCTGAATGCAGTTATTTAAGAGGTGCATTAACCACTGAAGCCTTTCACTAATTTTATTTCTCTTGCTCACGGTCTGGATTGTGGTCTTCATTACGCTCGTAATCTGTTTTATTTCTTTAAATCTCACATTGGAGTTTGTTTTTTCTTTTCATAATCACTTCCAATCTGTATCCTTTCTGCTGTGTGTATATTTATATATTTATGGATCCATTGGAGTTTTTTAGTTAGCATCATGTGCCTCATGACTTGTGGTGTTTAAATTTTGCTAAATCGTTTCTAAATTTACTCTTAAACCGCATGCAGTACGTGAACGCTGCGTTTAAACAGATACCTCACGGTCAGGAGGAGACACCAGGACAGTCCACTGTGACGCTTTAATTCTGTCCAGATTACCGTCTGTGTCTTTTCGGTTTTATACGTGTTTTTATATTCCTGCATTTCAAATGAGTGGACGCAATAAATGTCTTTCCAAGTGGAATATATATTTGGGGATTTATTTATATTTATTTATAGCTTAGGAGTGTGAGAGGAAAACAAATCCTGCGCTGATGTCTCAGTCTTGACCTCCCGAACCCGGGGTGTGAGTTTGGGGAAGATCAGAGAAAGTCGAGTTTTTCACCCAAAAAAATACAAAGACCCTCAGAGTGTTTCCAGGTGAAATGTTTAACGATGTCGGAGATCGAGACGTAGACAGAGACACGGGTTTTGTTTTCCTGTCGCTCTCCAGAGCTGAGATCTGAGGTTCCTGTTTTCAGTACAGAAAATGACTGGATTCTATTGGAAATGCGACCCTCAGATCTCAGTTTCGCAGAAAATCTGAGAAGTTAAAACAACATCAATAAATAATAATAATAATAATAATAATAATTGCACCTCTGCACTGTTTATTATTATTATTATTATTATTATTATTAACAACAATAATAGTAATAATAAAAAGACACAAAAAATAATTAAAAATCATCAGTCCCAGTAAACACACATTGTGTAATTAACAATCACAATCGTAAAACACAGACAGGAAATCCCGAAGCTGCAGTCGTGATGACGGAGCAGACACGTGCACGCGGAGAGCCGTGAGGGGAATTCTGCGGTGAGGGGAATTCTGGGTGCTGACCTGCTGTACATGAGGCTCGAGGAGAACACAAAAGTAAGGATGTTACTAGAGCAAGAGGCAGAATATATATAGGTGGGTGTCATTTTAAAGCACAAAGGTGCTGCAACACCAGCAGGTCTGCGTTGGGATTTGGTGGCTTTGTGGTAAATGTGTTGATAGCTGCTGGTTTGAGTCCGGCTCGTGTAGTGAGTAGAAGGTGTAGTTAAAATTATAGGCTTTTGTGACGTGGAAATTAAACGGAGCTGGTGTGTGACGTCTGCAGGTCGAGTCTGGGCCGTTTATGAAGTTATATGAAGGTGAAAAGGTCTATAAAAGTGCAAGTTTGTGTGAGATCCTGTGGCTCATGTGGATGAGTGTTGCCTCTGGGCTCGAGAGGTTGCTGGTTCAAACCCCAGCCAGGACTCCAGGATGAGAATGTAGTTGTCTCAGGAGTCAGTGTGAGTGGTGGAGTTTGGGGTGTCACACTGGGTGTCACCGGGCCATGACTGCAGGAGAAAGGTATCATGATGATACTTAGCTGGTGAGTGTTGACTTAGGTTTTGCAGACGGTCCATTATTATGCAAAACCAAGTCGACATTCCCTCACCAACCACCATAACCCCTTTCTCCACCAGCCCTGGCCGAGGGGGGGCAGCTGCCCGGATATTACCCCCCCTGCATCAGCCCTCAGCCCATCCTGGGCCTTGACCACACATCCTGCCATTGATTTCTGAACCATCAGCATTCTTATCCTGGAGTCCTGGCTGGGGTTTGAACCAGCAACCTCTCAACCCAGAGGCGACGCTCATCCACATGAGCCACAGGATCTCACACCAACTAACACTTTTATAGACCTTTTCACTTTCATAAAACTTCATAAACGGCCCAGACTTGAACCAGAAACGTCACGCACCATCTTTGTTTTTTACGTCACAAAAGCCTATAATTTTAACAACACCTTCTACTCACTACACGAGCCGGACTCAAACCAGCAGCTATCAACACATTTACCACAAAGCCTTCATATAAGTCACCTTCATATCACTAAATAAACTGAACTGACTTTTAGACAACACAAAAAAACCTGTCCTTTTAACTCCACCTTCTACATTTCTCCACCCAACAAAACTAACACAAAAACAAGCAAGATTTGAACAGGAGATCTCCAAATCCAGAGGTAAAGCTTTTACCACAAAGCCACCACATCACGACACAAACACAGGGGTGTCATAGCGCCTTTGTGTTTTAAAATGACACACAAAAAACCCACAAAACACTTTTGTCTCTTACTTCATCCATATATCCACTGTATATACAACATATACACGATATACATCGTCTCCATCAGTGAACAGCTGATAGCTTCAACAAAATAGACTTCATGTGTAATCTATAATGAATTTCCTGGTTACACAACTGCACTATTTGTCCCTGTAGTCCACAGTTACAGAAGGGGTTTATTTATAATCGCACTATCCGTTGCACCCAGATGAGGATGGGTTCCTTCTGAGTCTGGTTCCTCTCAAGGTTTCTTCCTCATATCATCTCAGGGAGTTTTTTCTCACCACCGTCACCTCTGACTCACTCATTAGGGATAAATTTATACATTTACGATTTATATCCTGAGTTTATATATTTCTGTAAAGCTGCTTTGTGACAAGGACCATAGGTAAAACCGCTACACAAATAAAAATGATTTATAGAAAGCCACCAACCAGATACACAATCAACAGATCAACACTGAGCCCTGATGCTAATTACTGATAATTTGCAGAAGAGCTTTAAATAAGAACTAACACACCGATCACCTCTTACAGCATGGAGTCAACACAGAAAATAAACTCTCACAGCGCTCAATAACTTGATGTTTAGCACCCAACTATTATCACTTTTAATTATGTTCGTCTGATTCACACAAAATTAGGTTTGCACCATCTCGAGATGCTCCAGACAAAGAATTATCAAAAGAGTTTAGATCACTGTGGAGATACAGCCCATATATTTGTGGGTGTGGCAAATAATAACTAACTGGCTTATATCTTGTGAACGCAATGTCCAAACTTCATGAATCTCGGTACACATGGACAACAGGACAGTCTGAGAAAACCTGCCAATTTCATGGATTTCTGATGTTCGGGGGCAAAACAGCAAATTCTAAATAACCAGCCATTTATCTCAATGTGAGGGACGGATGCCGGCTGTAATACTAACGTTACCCACAAGAGGGAGCCACAGGACAATAAATCTTTTAACGTCTAACCTTTTTCCATCAGTTTTAATGGCTGAATAATTCCACATGTAATAAAAATATAAAAATGCATCTCCTGAGTTTTATAAAATTAGTTTCCAAACAAATATGTGAAATGCTCAAAGATTATTAAATGTTATCTTAATTTTTATATTTATTATTAATCTGCTGCTTCTTCCGCCACTTTCTTAAGAAATTTCATACATTCATTAAAAAGTTCAGAAACCTATTCGCTGCAGTCTATTCTATAGCCAATTTATTCCCAATAAGTAATTTCATGTTTTTAGAAGCTGTGTGTTTGTGTACGTGTATCCAAGCGCTAAAATATTACTATGTTAAATTCTCAAAGTAAATTAACAGAAGGAAGTGAAGAATGCACACAGACTGGAAAACGCAGAGACTCCTGATACAGTTGGGGTCATAAATAATAATAACTTAAAAAATAAATAAATAAATAATAAGAGAGATCATAAAAATTGCATTGTTTTTATTTTGTTCTGCCCTGAATAAGCGATTTCACACAGCAGACGTTTACATCCAGTCCCCAAGACACAGTAAGTGAATTTACACAAATGAACCAGTTCAAAAGTTTCCATACACTTGATTCTTGATCGTCAAGTCAAGTCTGCACCTCTGAGCACCTGCCAGGATCGCTGTCTGGTCTCCTTCCGCGGTCCGACTCGGAACACCTCGCACTCAGACAGAACACGCCGCCAGGAGGCGCTCGGGCTGGACCCCACGGCCTGGGAGGAGTGGAACATGTCTCTGCTGATTTTTATTTATTTATAGGAGTGACCGAATACATTCATACATACAAACATCTCCGGTGAAAGTGTAAAATATGTATACTTATAATTTACTTTTTTTTAATTAAATTTAAAATGAAAAATTAAAGTTTGTTTTAAAAAAAAAATTCAAGTAAACAATTTATTGCATTGCAGTTTGTAACAACTGATTTTTAGAATATTTTTGATGAGGAATCATGCTGTGATGATTTTAAACCCTGAGACTGTGATTTATAAGAGAAAGTAAAATCATCGGCTTTGGTATTGTGCATGCAGCTTCCTGTCCTCCTTCCTGAACTCCTCATCTTTCCGTTTTTATCTCAGTCTATTTTCGCTCGTATACTCGGGACGCTCAGCGTTTTCTTGCGAGCCAGATGGAAGGCGATTCCCTTCTCGTAGTAAGCGGCCTCGTTGATGAAGAGAGGATGAAGCGGTTCTTCTTCTTCGTAGCTCAGCGTCTCTCCAGAGAATGTCAGGAACACAGGATCTCCACGCTGAAGAAGGCAGAAGTCTTGATCCTGGAGGATTTATTCAAATTTTAGACATTTTAGAAATTTATTAAAAACTTCAGTTAGTGCTCCAACGTCCTGAATGCACACCTAGTCCGACTCCCCCAAATTATCTTTCAGGAGCCTGGACCAAAAATGTTCAAATTAAACAGTTTTTCAGATTTTCAGCATTTTTTTTTTGCTGCAGTTCAGCCTTCATCCACACGGTGGCAGCACTGCTCACACCTTCAGTGTACTTTAGCCACATCGTAATCGGTGCTAGCGGGACTCTTTCCGTTCCATGAGGAACAACACCACATTTGATATAAAACATTACAGATATTATACATATTGCCCCCAAAACACACTCTAGTAGCTTTATTTAGTCTTATAATGGACATTTTACCCTGCACTAAACATCTCCCTGATCTCAGCTTAGGAGTGTGAGAGGAAAACAAATCCTGCGCTGATGTCTCAGTCTTGACCTCCCGAACCCGGGGTGTGAGTTTGGGGAAGAAAGTCGAGTTTTTCACCCAAAAAAACATAAAGGCCCTTACAGTGTTTTCAGGTGAAATTTTTGACGTTCTCAGATTTTCTTCATATTCGCACCGTTGGTTCCTGAGGCGAAGGCGTAGACTGGAGCGTGTTTAGTCTCGGCTCGTGTCGCTCCCAAGCTGAGATCTGAGGGTCGCATTTCCAATATATTCCAGGCATTTTCTATACTGAGTTATTGAGTCCCGATAGCTATATACACGCAAAAGTCAGAGCACCAGGTTTGCTAATCATTGAAGTTCTGATGCTGAAGTAGCATTACGGATGTCAAATCTGCAAATGATCACTTGCGCAACATATTCTGAGAGTGGAAACTTATTTGAATGGGCCATTGAAATAATATAGTCCATTAATAGTAATAATAATATTACTGTCCGATCTGCTAGTGCTGTTAATGTGTAGTCATATTCAATTCAATTCAGTTTTATTTGTGTAGCGCTTTTAACAGTGGACATTGTCACAAAGCAGCTTTACAGAAATAAATGGATTCACAAAAAATATATTGTAAATCATATATCAGATTTGTTTATGAATGAATGTGATTTTAATACCTGTAGCTGTGGATGGATGGCAGCCGTGGGTTTTCCAGTCTTAGGGTCTCTGGGGTAATCGATACTTTTCTGAATTAAGTAGGCCTCTACTTCTCCTCCTTCAATTACTTTCCCTTAAAGAAGATAAACGTTTGGCTGATTAGCTTTGTAGATACAGATGAGGTCTGTCTTAACCAACCAACCAACAAACCTTAACCAACCCGATAATATTATAGCTGAAACTACCCCAACACATTACGTCATAAAGGATCTGATATACCTGAGTTGAAGGCTTCAGTCCAGTCCAGAATGGCATCTACACCCTGTTTCATGAAGTTGAAGATGTCTGCTCTGACAACGCCATGTGGCTGTGGCCCGACTTCTAAAGCTGAAGCACAACCCAAAAACACAGTCAACAACACTGTATAACAATGACAGAACAGGCTATTTTAGAGAATAAAAAATGTGACCTGGTCAGTGGAACACACACACTTACAGATGCCATATTTGGCAACAGACTCTAGGGAATACGCTTCTCCAGGTGGAACATTAATCAACAACAATCTCACAGGCACGTTGGTGATTTTAGCCTGTTACACACACAATAATGCAAAATCTGAATGCCAAAAAACCAGAAGAACAAATCTGACACACTAGCAATGAAAAAGCATCATTCGATACCTGTAAGTGTTTAAAGATTTGAAGGCAGATCCAGTTGCTCCACGAGTAGGAGATGACGGTGAGGCCCATGTTAGCCGTGGTGTTATGGAGGTCACAGATAATATCTACAGCATCTTCTGAACCTTTGGGACCCAACAAAGAGTTTAACTGCTGAGCTCTCTGTATCTCATACGGAGTATCAGAAGTGATCGGAGACCTGAGAGAGAGATAGACATTGCCATTGCGTTATAGATCTTCCCTCTAATTGATCTATAGCTGGTCAAATCCTGAGATGTCTGGTGATAATCAGTTAAAAGAACGTCAGTGTTATTGTCAGAATGTCGTGATGCCACCCTGACCTGAGGACGGCACTGGTAAAGCAGCGGTTGAGGTCCTTTTCCATGTATCTCCTGCACTCTTCGATAGCACGTGGGTTGGACAGCACCGTGGTGAGAGGGATGGACCGTGCGGCATCACCTTTCTCTTTCTGCTGTCTTTCCAGCTCCAGCACCAGGTAAATCCCCGACATCTCGTTTCCATGTGTGCCACCACAAATCGCCACACGGCGCAGCACTGGCAAACTGATCATCTCCATCTAACAGGAAGAAAGGATATCAAGCAAAATGTACTAAAAATACACCAAGTAACACAGGAACAAGGCACCAATAACACACCAAATAATGCCAACAACACACCAAATAATGCAGCAACAACACACCAAATAATGCAGCAATAACACACCAAATAATGCAGCAATAACACACCAAATAATGCAGCAATAACACACCAAATA
>JAKKZM010000030.1:58561-89032 GCA_037576825.1 Pangasius krempfi | reverse complement strand
TGTAAAGCATTTTAGCACTAAATGTGGAGCTTTAGGCTGGACTAGATCACAGGATGCTGTCAAAGGTTGAACATCCACAACAATCGGCAGATATCATGTGGACAGCAAACTCTTAAAGCAAAGAGAGAATAATTTAAATCTACAGGTAAACATACATTAGTGCAGATTAATGACGTTATAGTCAGGCTGTTAGCTCTGTACAGCCCCAACGGAAAAATGACAAGTTTGTATAAACTGAACAGGGTTGAGACGGTTTTTCATTTATGGCATTTGGCAGACGCCCTTATCCAGAGCGACTTACAATTTTCTCAGAAACTGAATCAATGAAGTCGTCTCCTCTGGGTGAAAATCAGCAGAATCTAAAGAAAGTGCAGCCCTCTCCATTGAAACAATCAGAGCAGTCTATCCTGGGAGATTTATGATCTTTGCATTTCTTCTGAATTGCCTGATATGTCCACTGAGGCTCCAGATGTATGCTGCCTCCTGTCTCTGCATCTCACAGTTATATTCCATCTACATCTCAGAAGCCCACAGCAAGGTCAGAAATAAATAGAAAAAAAAATTAGAAAAAATAAAAAGACGTGATTAAAAAATCTCCATATGCTTGCAAGAAACCTTCTTTCCATTGATGTTATGTGTTTGGTCTAATATCACATGTATTTATCTATATTGCATATCTGTACTTTGAACTAATAAAAGCTGTAACACATTATAACACAGCTCAGAACATGACTGGAGAGAGTGGGGCAGTGAATTAAGAGCTTATGAATCGGATATCTGGTTATCCCTGAGTATCACTACTGTACAAACTCTTTTCTCTACATCTACCAGTTCCACAAGCAGGAGATCGCAGGAGATTATTGTGTTGAATCAAGTTAACAGTGTGTATAATTTGTCAATGTGAGATTTCAGTGCAATTCATTAAACATCTAAATTTAAATGTGAATTTTTACTTCATTAAAACAATAAAATGTCCTTTAAAGATATTTTAAATCTCCTGGTTTTCAGTTTGGATTTTCTGCATTTGATTTCTGAATGGATTTGGTAAAGTGTCTCCCTAAAAATACCCTTAAAATATCTTTAACTCTGTGAAAACTCAGGTTTAGAGCATGTGTGAGCTGTTTTACTGATTCACGCTGACTCTCGACTCAACTGCCTGAGAGTATGGACTTGTTTGAGCTTTTTATACCTTCATTAAGACTTAACAAGGTGAACCTGTGAGTCGTTTAGTTGTTAATCAGCTTAATGGAAATCATATCAGTGGTTAAGCAAACATTAGAGCTGGTTAAGATAACCGCTGCTTTTTGAGTGTGAAAACTCTTAAATTGAAATAACTCTTAAATCTAAAAACATGAATGAAATGAGTGGGGATGCAAAATCATTGGGAAAATGCTAAGTTCGAATAATTTGTCTCTTTGTTGCTTTGCATTTTGGCTGAAAACAAGACCGAAACTGACGTTCATACACACTTGAACATTTGCAATTTTAATGGAATGCTAATGTGATATATTTCATAGCATTTGTACAATTATGTGAAAATTGTGTGTGAAATTCCTCTCAGCTTTACTCAGTAAGTACTAAACATCAACTTCGCTTTGAAGTTATTACATATATAAACTGAAATAAAAAAGATTATTGCAGTACAGTGTGTACGAGAGCTGAAGTTTGACGTTTAAATGGATTTTAACTCCTGAACTAACAGACTGTACTGTAGTAGTTTATTTCACCTCCATGCAGTTAACGTGAGGATAGAATTTGTTTTGGGAATTCCAGATAGTACTCTGTGCTTTACAGCTTCTCTTGCAATAATATATACAGCAGATAAGTCTGTTATAATGTTAATGCCTTTTTCATAAAATAAACCCAAATACAATACAAGGACAAAATGTTTTTATTCATATATAAGTACAGAAAAGACATAACATTAATATCGATTTGAATACTTAAAGTGTAAACACATAATTTAACAAAAAATGAGCATGGTGAGACGTTTTAATCTTCTGTTAAACAAAGAGCGTCCTGTTTAGGAAATTTTAAAAAGTGTAAATGTCCAGGACAAAAAAAAAACATACAGTTCAGCAGAGACTGTTATAAAGTGCTTCCATGTTGGACCGATGATAAAACAGGTTACTTCTCTCTAAATATTATTCCATATCCTCTTTAATATCATTTCATTTCATTTAAGGGAATTTTACTATAACGGAATTTAATCATAAAGCACCAAATATGTGTTGGTGGCACTTTTTTGGTCACAGCTTTAACCTCAGGCTGGAAACAAATGGCCTGAAATATCCAAGTTTTATAGGATCACTGATGCACGAGGAATTAAATGTGGAAGGGTGCAAAGAGTTTATGAAATGCAGAAAGAATAAAATCCTGAGTTTTATCCTAAATTTAAAATTTGAATGTGGCTGTTGTACAGATTGCACATTAAACATGACACACAGCCTGGTACAGAAATGTTTAGATTAAAACTCGGTATTAAAGTCAAGAAACACACAGGTGTTGAACATTACTGCATGAACATCACCGTCCACAGCACGTGCAGTCTACAACGGTGTAAAATATTCAATAAACTCCACAAAGTTCACTTTCTGACAGGATCTCAGTTTGGCACAAAATGCATCATGATATTTATACAATATTTATCTATGAACCTTCTCGTGTCTTCTTTTTTTAGCTTTTATCTACATTTCTGTACAAAAGCTGAACCAGTGACGTGACACCAGAATCCACAACATCACAACTCTCAAGAACATGCTTTAGAGAACACGCTGGTTCTCTGTGCAGCTCTTTTGTAAAGCATGCAACATCTAAACACGTCAGACGTTCTCTGCGCTCGAGAATCTCGTGTCTTAACTTTCTGCTACAGCTGGACAACGAAACAAACTAAAAATGTCACTTTGAAAACATTTTTGATGCAAAATGTGAAATCCCAAACTTCCTGGAGTGGCTCTGTCCTGCGCTGGAAAGAGAGATGAAGTTCAACCCTGAATCATGCGACTTACTGGCAGTGTCTGTAGAACCCTATGTAGAACCCTAGAAAGAGCCTTTGTAAAAATACTGTTCAAGCTTCAAGTTTTTTCACACACATTAATGCTGTGACGCGGAGAAGCGGCACCAGGCTCGACCTCGTCTGCATCGCAGTGGATTTTCGTCTTTGCATTGATTTGCATTGAGTTTGGTTTCAGTAGTGTGCCTGAGGTCCAGTGCCCCCTTCTGGGCACACACACCACTGAAAAGATAACTAAAAATACTAAAAATATATTAAAAATGAAACTAGAGTCTTTAAAAATGGATCTCAGAACGTCCGCCCACTGGTGTCGGGTTCTGATGGATCACACCACCGTCTCCTGCGCTTTAGCGTCCATAAGGAAAGCATCCAGTTGTGAAAAGTCCACCACAGCATCGCTCTTGTTTATGGAAATGTCTTTGACATGGTCCTCATCACTTTGGTCCTTGGCAAAATTGACAAAAACCTGAAGAAAACCAAAAAAAATTAGACAACCTCTAAAACATAATGCATTATAGAATCGATGCATAAAATACGTTGCAAGTGGTCATCAATAATTGGATAATTTAGGCCTTCTAACTTCCAAACATGTCCGACTTAGAACCCTTTCTGATGGGGGATCTCTGTTGTAGGGGTATGAATCCACATACAACATTTAAATGTTCAAATTAAAAGACAGTTTAGAGTTCTAGATTTAACCTTTAAGTGTGTATAACTTCTAGAAGCTAAATTTTAAAAATTTGAACCGTATACCTAAAATCCAGCTCAGGGTTCATTCTCAGAGAAAAATGTTCCTCAAGGGTTCTTTGGATGGGAAACAATTCAAGCTTTCTAACAGGGGTCTACTTGAAAATTTTGTAAATTTGAAAGCCAAACGTAATAAGGTTCTACACAGTGTGTTTAAGGATTTTTCCCAGACTGAGAAACTGAAGAACACTTAAACATTATAAACTTTCTTATCAAATAGTGTGAATCACGTAGTAAAGAACTATGATTTTTTTTGTCATTTAAGAATTTAACTGCAGCGAAGGTGTATTTAAAAGTTCTCCGGATAGTTAAGGGTTCTTAGACTGCTAAACGAATTTCACTCAGAACCCATCCAATTCCCCCATAGGAAAACTGTAAGGGTTCCCCCAGAGGCACCACTTTTAGGGTTCTAGATTAAACCTTTTTATCTAAGCGTGTAGACTCAATTTCCTATTTCATTTTTTCTTCTAGAACAGTACTAAACACGTTCTCTTGTATGTTCTTCAGGATTTCTACTTCAGAAATCTGATCTGTGCTTCACACATGGTTACAGATTGTACTGACTGACAAATGGAACCACTGGATTAATCTAGAGCCGAGTTCTTACTTGGTCTAGTGTTGTCTGTGAGACGGAGTAGTCCTCGATGTGGAGCTGCTCTTTGTTCTTGGACAGGATGCTGAAGATCCGAGCCAGTGAGGAAAGCGATGATGGAAGCTGGTACTGCAGCATGTTCCTGTGTTTCTCCTTCAGGGTGCTGCCAGGTAACTCACGCTCGATCAGCTCCATCACCGGCTCCAGACGAGGCTCGGAACCTGCCACGCGCAGAATGATCGTGTAGCCATCACCAAACCTGGACAGAGAACACTGATCAAACACTGCTCTGTAGGAGCTACACAGAAAAATGCTCATGTTCTGTATTAATGACTGGACAGAATAAAGACACTAGAACCGTGTCTCCATGATACTTATTATTGAGAGCTCTCCTGCGCTCCTACCTGTTCTTTAGATGCTGAACACTGCCCAGGCAGCGGAACCTGCCATTGACCATGATGGCCATGCGAGTGCACAGAGCCTCACACTCCTCCATACTGCCCAAAAAAACAAGCAAATAAACAAACATCTTAGACAAAAGGGTTCCTCAAACCCAAATCCCTGAAGGTTCTAGATTTAACCTTTTCTCTAACAGTGTACGTTACATACTTTATAAGAAAATAGGGTTCCTTCTAGGGCTTTTTGGGTCATTATGGGCTCTTTGCTTTCTAAACAAGTTCTTCTCTCTGTTGCAGGATTCAACATTGAACCTTTAGAGGTTCTTTCAAATGGACAAACTGAAGAATTCAAGAACTTTATTATTTAAGAACATAAGGACTTAATTTTACTAAATACAAACTTGGAATAAAACTGAAACATATATGAAATTACATTCTAAAAATAGTTTGAAACTTTAAATGTTCTGTATAGAACCCTACAGAAACCATGTAAAATAAAAGCCCCTTTAGAAAGCTATAACCCCTATACATTCAAAGAACTCTTGAGGAACCGTATCTTTTAAAACATTTTTAAAATTCTAATTAATTTGTAATAGAAAAGTTCTGTCCAGGAAGTCCATACACTCCTAGTATAAATAATCTCCTCTTGGTTCTTACCTGTGTGAGGTGAGAACGACGGAACGTCCCTCTTTAATGATGCTGAGGATACAGTTCCACAGAGCGCGTCGTGCTTTGGGGTCCATACCAGTCGTGGGTTCATCCTGTTTCAAAACAACAACAGAGTGACGCATAAATTCCCAGAAAAACACAGGAACCAGGTCACTGTGTGTCTCGCTGTGGTTCTGTCCTTCAACAGGACTTTAACAATCTGTCATGAAACCCCCATGTTGGGAGTTAAAGAGGGGCAAAGGGCATGTGGGAGAGAAACACACAGGGCAGAAGGGTACTGTCTGTTTCCTGGAAGCCAGGAAATGACCTCCAACACCTCATCCTGAGTCAGAACATTGTGCTCTCCCCGAACTCGGTGGATTCGTCTGATGAGGCCTTGATGGCAATCTATTTTTTTTTTTGCTTATACCAATAAATAAGACTTGTGATTGGTTTACACTCACCAGGAACACCATGGGTGGTCCTCCAATCAGAGCGATGGCCGTGGAGAGTTTGCGCATGTTTCCTCCACTGTAGCTTCCTGCTGATTTGTCCACATATTTCACCAGACCCAGTTTACGGATTCCCCACTCCGCCACCTGCAAACAACCCCAGACACGAGAGATGAGAGTACAATAAACACAGCATGATGTACTACAGATGATGTCCTCAAGTATTGCATATTTTTTAATGGACTTTTTTAAATATTGCCCAGCTCTACTGGAGTACTAACCTCACACACTTCTTTTTCCGGCACTCCACGTAGAATGGCGTAAAACTCCAGGTGCTCTCGGCCAGTCAGCAGGTCGTTGATGGCATCAAACTGAGGACAGTAGCCCATGTTCTGATGCACCTCATTGATCTCCGTCAGCACGCTGAAACAGTTTATAATCAGTTTTTGCATAAAAAGCAATTATGTATTAGAAATCGCATTACAGCACAGCGTGCAGTCGAATTCTACATTCTGTTCATTAATCAGGTGTTCATTAATTATTTTTAACAGTGGCTCTGAAGGTAGTGCAGCTGCAATCACGCCATTGTTGATTACTATAACAGCAGCACACTCACAGTGTTTTACTTTAGCTTAGCGTACCTCTTGCCAGCTAAATAAGCCTCTCCGCTCGTGATGACTGAATCTCCAGTGAGCATCTTGAAGGTACTTGTTTTTCCAGCACCATTCACACCAAGCAATCCAAAACACTACAAACAGAAATGTCATATTTAATATCAAAGGTGCAACGTAATATAATATCATGTCTTGAGGATATTTGGAGCTCTCAGAATGTTTTACCTCTCCACGTGGAATTCCCACACACAGTCTGTCCACCGCTGGCTTCTGCTTCCTCTTATACACCTGCGAGAATTTCAAACCTTCACTTTATTGCTCAAAGCTCTTATCTTTACTGTTTACTCTTTTTATTCATGCACTGTAGAAGAAGCAGGACGTGATCTAACCTTGGTCAGCTGTCTGAGCTCAAGGATGTCACTCTGTCCACCTCCACCCAGAATCCTTTGCCTCTCCCTGGCCACGTCCTCGTCCTCCTCGGTAATCGGCTTCAGATGAGCACTAACGCCTCTGTAGGCACCGAGGTTTAATCAGCACACAGGGAACACAGAAGATATACATAGATATATCCACTGAGGAACTGAGGAGTTACCTGGCCTTGATGCAAAAGCGATACTGTATGAGCACTGTAATGCAGAAGAAGACCACGCCTTCCACTGCCATAGCAAAGAGGTTCTTCCCCACCATGTCCCACGCCAGAGGAGAACGGAACCGATTCTCACCTGAGGATCCACATGTAGGAAATCATTTATATACTTCCAGTACTGCACATTAAGGTGCTTCTGAACGCAGTTTATTATTTTGTGGAAGTAAACTTTTCATAGAATGATCATATCTTACCGAATCTCTCCAGAGCATCAGCCATGGCCTGGTTCTTCACCATATCGATGAGCCCACGTCCCAGGCAGAAGTGAGGGAAGATCAGGAAGACATTTTTCAAAATGTCATTGATGCCACCAATCTCCTGCATCACGACACATCGGAGAGCGTTCAGGTATACTTTATATTTTAACACAACACATTGATATAACAGCACAATATGTCAGTCACATGTTTACAATTATTATACAATTATTATTATAAAACAGAGAGTTTGGGTTCTAAAATCTGAGTCGAACCTGTTGCAAAAATATACACACCCCTGTACACTACAGTAACTGAATTCTGTATTAATGTGCTAGGTTTTAAATAATAAATAAAACATATAAACCCATGTTACAGCCATGTTCTGTCTATAATAATACCCTAATCTATTTCATGTTACAAAGCTTACTGATAACAGACCATGTTGCATTACAGGATAATTGTTTATAGTGAATATTAACAATAATCATTGAAATTATTTATTGAACACTGGATTTTTATCGCCATTTTATAAACGCTCGTAATCCACTCATGAGTTTATGTTACAGTGATTTTTGTCACTGTTTAATCATGCAATCGAGTGGCTTACTGCTATACTATGAGTGGTTCTGTGCATGATTCAAGCTTACATTGCCACCAAAAAGCTCCAGGACGAAGGTGGACACGCTGCCGTTGATTCCAATGAGGATGTTGACGCTGGTTAGGACCACGTAGGCCGTGCTGGGGATCTTAAAGAAGAACGATGCTGGGTACATCAGAGGAGTTATGGACCAGCTGTACAGAGACAAACACAACAACACTGAGTTAAGTCTTTAGTCTCATGGAGGAAATACAGGTTTAACAGCAAGCAGCAGGAAAATATTTAGCTGAAAACGAGAATTTACCCATAAAGGAGTAAAAGGAGAGCGAGGACAGGCAGGTTGGTGGAGGACACATAGGCCTCCTGCTGGAAGCAGACGAAGATGATGATGACGAGGGTTGCAGGGACGATGTAGTTACACTGGAAGAGAAACACAAGAACAGTTCAGTTAAAATAAAAATAGGACATCTCACCACTGAGAAGTTAAAAATTCTGCCTTCTGTGAATTAAAAAGTCTAAAATCCATGAATAATAATATTTAAAACATTATCATAAAGCATACAGTATAAGTATAAAGTGACGAGGTAATGTGATGAAGCAGCGTTACTCTTACCCAAAGATGATTATTTTCCTATAACAGCATGTCCCCAAGTGCTTTATTCCTCTTATACCACAGCAATTTACCAATGATTACAATTTTTTTATTAATAAAAGAATGTAATTTTTATCCATTTATAGTTACATTTAACATTGCGGAACGTCTGTGAAATGGGTTAGTTCCTGTTGTCACTTACGTTATAGCAGCTATAAACAGTCGTTCCCTCACCAGCCGCTCTTTATTCTCTCTCTCCGAGTTAATAAGACAAAAATACACACATCTCTTCATGTTACAGAGAAACCGCAAAGTGTAAACTCCTCTGTCCCTAACGTTAAATAACGATGTCCATAAACGTTAAATAAATGTAAATATTTATATATTTATATATTTAACAATAACAACAATTATAAAAACTTTTTATTCTTTTTATGTGGAGCATCTGCTGTACGCGTCCCTGTGAATGAGCCGTTACTATAGAAACGATAACGTCTTAGAACGAGCGCATTAATATAAACCTGTGATTTGCAGCTGCGCTACTGTCAGAGCTGCTGTTATAGAAAATTAATCAACACCTTCTGACCAATCACAATCCAGAATGGAATATGATATAATGAGTGATCTCTCACCATATCCCACACGAAGTTTGCGAGCCAGTAGAGGAAAGGCTGAACTCCGCTGATGAACTGCATGTGCTTGGCTTTATTCACTCTCTCCTGAATGAGGAAGACCACAAAGCTGGCCGGGACGAAGGACATGGCGAAGATGACGCAGATGGAGACCAGAACGTCCACTGAGGTGGTCATCCTGACAAAAAAAAAACTTGTCAGATGGAGGTCAGAGAGAATTGCGTGCTCTGGTGGGATTTATTTATGTAAACGTTTTAAGTTTCTGTAATGAGGAACATGTTTACTCACAAGGCCACCTGAGAGAGCTGCTCTTTAGTGAGGTTCAGCGGGTGGTTAAAAGCTCTGATAGCAAATTTGGCGGGGTTTAGGCCGGTGGGCAGACTGGCACGCAGGATACCGTTGTTCATCACATTGAGGAAAGCAGCGATGCTGTGCCAGCCTTTGTTATTGAACCAGATCTGCACATGAAGATGAGAAGATGGTGTAAATTCATCAGTTTAGTTCGCACCCATGACAGATCATCATTTTGATGTCTCTGAAATCTGACTGGAGAATAGTTACGGTTCCTCGGATGTGCCTTGGATTCATTAATCTGTTAATCATACACAAGAATCACCATAAAGCCTTTAGTATTCCATAAAAATGCCGACCTTGACATTGTTCTTGGTGTCCAGGCCACTGATGAAGCTCGATAAACCTCTCAGAAACCTGTCTGCTGCAGTGCCCTGTTCGCAACAACAGAACGAGTTTAGTATTTGCTTGAACACTAACAAAAGAAGCTTTACAGAAATCTGGATGTAGATTTAGATCCCTAATGAACAAGCCAGAAAAAATGAGATTAAACACTAAAGGAAAGATATTGTATTATTCAGTTACTCACAAATCAGAACAATTTTAAAATACTCACCCTTTCCAAGTTGAAGCGAGCACGCATAAAAGCGATAGCCTTGGAGATCTCATCTGCAGGGGGCAGGCCTTGTGAACTTCTGGCGCCCAATGAGAATCCACCGTATCTGTGATCAACCAATGAGGAAAAGTCAGATTAGCTGTACTGATTAAATGAAGACTACTGTATGCTGTCTACAGAAAACCTCACACATGGCCATTGTATGTTCAAAGGGATTTTACTATTATGTAAATTTGACATAAATTTGTGCAACAAACTGTTTGTACTTACAAAAACTTTTAATAAATTTACTATTAAATTGATTAAGACGTGCTGTTTGAAGTACCTGAACTCATTCACCCAGAGTTTGTTCTTCAAACTGCAAAAGAACATCAAACAAGCTGCTGTTAGAGATTTACACACAGACCAACAGCATGTATTTAAGCCATCATCACTCAATCTCTCTTTTTAATCTTTCTCCTCACCTCTTTCCAATGATCTGTGCATAGGTTTTCACCAGGTAGTCGGAAATATTCCTCTCACTCAGATTCTGCAATGTTTCTGTACTGCTGACTTTCAACTACACGAAATGAACAGCAAGGTTTTTTAAAAGCCTGCACCCTTTCATTTCCATTGCCTTTTTTTTTTTTTTTTTTTTTTTTTTTTTTACCTGTGGAGGTGGCAGGCCGCCTGCTCCTGGTGGACACTCCGGCAGCATCTTCTTCTTCTCCTCACAGCTGCACTCACAGAGAGGTGATGGGTTTTCCATGGTCCAGTTTCCGGTCTGAAACATGTCCGATACGGTCTTGGCAACCTCAGGAACAGTCCACTCACTTTCTCTAATTGGGCATGGCCCATCTCTGTTTTATAGAGAATGAAGAACAAAATTGTTAGTTAGTAAATCCCAGAAAACATGTCAGGCCTCATTTCTCAAACCAGATATGAAAAAATTTATTTGTAAACTGTTCATGTAATGAACTGCTGTAATGTGGTATTAATGAAAATGCATTTAGTTGGGAAAAAGATTTGTATCCAAATTTACGCATAGAGGGACTCAGTAAGGTGAACCTCAGTCAGTCGGCCTCAACTCAAATTACTGGCAATGATAACTGAATTTATAACATGATCATATAATTTTAAAATGGTTGAGCTGCATTATGGAGGATTTAGCACATGTCACGGTTAGGAGGTGCTCTTTATCTTCTTTTATCTTCATTTTTGTTATTTTCAGTGCTCTCTAAGCTTTGCCTTTTGTGGGCGTGGCTAAATAAATGTGTCGCAAGTGTTCTTGGTAATTTATATGATTGCCATTTATCAGCATTTAAACATTATCAAACAATTACATAACATTTACATAGCTGGATAAATGAGACTCAGTAAGAACAAGACCTTATTCACTAAATAAGTACAAATATCATTGATTTCTTTTGGCTTCACTCACCCAGGCGTCCCATCCTCTGAACAGCGCCCACTGTAGGCCGGACTGTCTGTTAACACTCCGAGTAGCTTGTTAGTGTGCGTCTCCTCTGGTGCATCATTACTGAAGTGAAATACAAGAGTTCAATAAGATTCTGGTTCATCATGTGTACCTTAGATCTGTACTTGGAGATGTAGTTTTTACCTGATGAAAGTGTACTGCTCCTCATACATGCTGGGCTCCAGCTCCAGGCTTGGGTACTTTCCGAAAGGTGGCACTATTAGACTGAAGACCAGGGCAATGCACACGAACACAGCTGGAAGAACAATCTGGAAGCAGCAGATGTGGATTAGGGAAAGGTTCAGAAAGTTGGGTAAAGTTTGGAAAAAAACAGCTTGAGATGATCGACTCACCTGAGCAAAGAATCCTTTCCGAGAGCGACGAGCATACAGGAAGCGTTTCCAGAGTAAAGCCACAAACTGCTGTCTCTTCAGACTCCAACCTTTGACCTGGTATGAGCCTTTTCCATCAGAGACTCCTAACCAATCCGTCTCACGGGATTCTGAACATGGAATCAAATACCACAAATAAACATCTTCACTATGTTATGTGAAAACTGTTCAACTTTCGGTTTAAGGAAGTAATGTGTGATATGAGATGTTCCTAATGAGAAGGTGGTGTTATGGATGATGGAGAAACAAAAGACAGAAGTACCTGGATCACCTTCCGAATCATTGAAGTCAAAGCTGTCATCCTCGGTGAAGGGTTTCAAACAGCTCTGATGGTCACCAAATGCGTGCCGGCGGTGCCTTCTTGGAAGAACAGTGCCATCTGGAGCAAGAAATGATTGGAAGAACTTTATATTTTCTAGATCTCTTAATTTGGAGTGATGATATTCTGACTATGGATTCACTCTGTTTGATCTTACCCGAGGTTATAGCATCAACTCCGTTATCATCCGCAACTTTCAGAAAGATCTGCAACACAGAGAAGAACCTGGTCACAATTCTGTCACATTCAGCATGGCAAAGATATTTTATCTATCTATCTACACTGACTTACCTCCTCAAGCGTGGTGTCTGAAATTCCATAGCTGGAGATGCCGAGGTCGATGAGGCGATCATCAATCTCATGGAAGAGTTCCACAAAGGCACCGTCCTTCGCTGCTTCATAAGGCAGCACATAGGTGATCTCATGGCCCAGATCCTCCACCAGTCTCGCTGAGGGAACATGCTTGAAGATGACGTTGGAGATCAGGGAGATGTCTGGAATGTCAAACATTAAAGAAGTAGATACTGTAAGGTTTTATTTCCACAAAGCGGAAGTTCTGACTGGTTTGTTATGTTAAAATCTTACCAATGGTGGTAGTTTCACTTTCATGGTCACTTCCAAGGCCGGCATCAGAGCTGCTTTCAGAGACACTGTCATCCTGCATGGACAAAATTATCAGTTTATACACAGTTACTTCTGACCATTTTAACCAGGCTTTTCTCACACTGCTACACGTTTATGACCACAAACCTTCTTGAGACTGTTCTTGGAATAGGACACAGTGCTGCTGGAGTTGCGACATGAACTCAGAGACGGGTCAAAATCCCTCTTGACCAGTGTTAGGTAGTACCCAGTGCCCAGCTGAGTCTTCAGGAAGAGGGAGGATCCCACACAACACAGCTTCCCATGAGAGATGATGGCTATGCGGTCGCCCAAAATGTCAGCCTCGTCCATGTGGTGGGTGGAGAGGATGATGGTTCGACCTGATAAAGATGAAATTGAGTGTAAATGGTCTGATCGATTCAGTCTTTCAAATGGAAAGATGAACAAACAGTGCGCTTCCCATTCAAGTGGTTATAGTCATGGGCAAAAAGGAAATATGGACACTGTCCATTTAGCTAGCTACGTATATGAACTATGTAAAGTGACAGTGATAGAAGAAACAACGCAGAACCTTCGGCACCTGAACATTTCATGCAGATGTCCAGTATTCAAAACAAACGCTGAAAACTTGCACTTACTATTAATCACTAACCAAACAAATAAGTTCGATCATACTGAGAAATGTTCAGATTCCTTCACTTATTCCTCAAGAGTGGGCCTTTCATGAGGAATCTTCTTGTAAACTTGGTGAACCATATTTGAACATACAATAACTTCAGTTAAGAGATGGTCTGAAGTTAATTGGTCATTGAAAATTTCCTGTACCTTGACGATACTTGAGCAGCAGGTCCCAGATGCCCCTGCGAGCGTACGGATCAACCCCAGCTGTGGGCTCATCCAGTATCACAACCTTTGAACCTCCGACAAATGCCAAAGCAACAGATAGTTTCCTTTGCATTCCTCCTGTAATAGAATCAACACCAATGATGTGAATGATGCAAATAACCTTTGGTCAGTTTTTTTGGATGTTTCAGATCTTTCCTTTAAGCTTACCTGAAAGCTGACTAGTACGAGATTTGCGTTTGTGAGGGAGGCCTAAGTCAGTAACGATCTGGTCCATCTCAGACTTCACCTTCTCCTCTGATAGGCCCTTCAGGCGAGCATAGAACCAGATGTGCTCTTCTACTGTCAACCTGCAGTCCAAGCAAGAACAAGCTTTAGAACAAACATTACTGAGTACGTCATTGAGGTTGGAGACAAAAAAACAAACCGATGTTTTGTGCATGGTAGAAAATTAGCTGTAGAAGAACGTACATGCTGAACAGGACATTGTGCTGCGGACACACTCCCAGGTTCTGACGGATGGCGCTTAGATCTGAACGAATGTCTTTGCCCATAATGTAAGCGGTGCCAGATGTGGGTGGGAACAGTCCAGTCAGAATGGACCTGGTGGAAAAAAATCATCAGTCAAAACAACTGAACATAAATGCTTAAATTTGACAATCTATATCTCCTGTAGAAGAGACTCTTGATCTTACATGGTGGTGGTCTTTCCTGCTCCATTGTGGCCCAGGAAGGAGGTGATCTGACCCTCGTAGAAGCCCAAAGTGAGGTCATCCACTGCCAGCTTGTTGCCATGTCTGTATACCTTCACCAGATTCTCAATGTAGACACCAGGTTCCAGATCAGCTGGTACTTCCTCAATGCACACCGCTGTGGGAAAACCATTAGATCCTTTAGACTCTTTCAGGTATTTATCTGAGTACAAACTATAAGTAAAAATCTCTAAATACCTTCTGCATTTTCTTTCTTGTTGGTGGAGGAAGCTGTTGTCCATCCGCATTTCTCTCCACACCAGTAAGATTTGGTGAGGGGAAAATACCACGGCCGGGGAATGCCATATTGACCTGAGAGAGATTTAAAAGATGCCAGGAGTGCATAAATAGTTTGTAAATCCTGACTGTGAATCATCAGATATGAAACGTATGAATGCTGCATGAACTGAATCCAGAGAAGACAGAGGAGACAGAAGGATTACCTGGGAACACAGCCTCAATATACCATGTCATGATGGCATACAGCACAGCATCTATTAGCATGAGCGAGATGGAGGTGGTGAGGCTGTAGTTGTCCTCCTGCATGGGGCTGGACAACAGGTTATCCCACTGAATGCCCACTCCCTGCTCCTCAAACAGCGCAAAGTACTCACAGCCAAAGCCGAACGCCACCGGAGACAGCAGGCTCTGAGAGACAGAAACATTAATAAACCCGTTATCTTCTCAAGACCTAGTGATATTCTGATGAGAATCCCTCCTCCAATTAACACACCACTCACCACAACCACTTTGGCCCCGAAGCCGACGTAGTCCTGCCAGGCCACGCACAGGACGTAGGGCAGGTACAGGGTGAAGTAGATGATGCCCCCACAGGCGGCTGCCAGGTTGGCCCGAGAGAACAGCGTGCTGATCAGGAAACACTGCATGATGGTGACGATGGCGAAGGAGACCAGGAAGAGATAGACCACACCCGGGTCACTGTAGGGCAGAAGATTCCCCATCTGTAATGTAGAGAGAGATTTAGAGGATCAAACAGTAACTTAAATTCCTTTTCAGCTGAGCTGAAATTTATTTATTGATTTATTTATTTTATAATTGTATAGGAAACATTTTGATGTCTAGTACAATGCCATGAAAATTATTATATAACACTGATATGTTTTTTTGCAGAAGGATGAGGAAGAGTCACACCTTCAGGATGAGGACCAGCAGGACGGCGCTGATGAGCAGTGGGATCAGGCTGCTAATGAACCAGCTCAGCCACAGAATCCCATTATCCAATCCCATAATCCTCATGGTCTCCTTCAGACGCGCCTCTTTCTCGTACACTATGCCTTTAATAATGATCGCCACTGAGTACATCCAGGCCAGTGTCATGAAGAGCGGCATCGAGCGACTCATCACACGCAAGAAACTACACAAGACACACCAAGACAATGGGGAAAACAGTAGATAGGGCTAAATTAAATGAAGACAAAAGACTGCAAAGTTTAACATTAACGTAAAAGGTAAAAACTTACATATCGTCCACGTAACATGGGTACGGCATCTGCTGGATGTAAACTCCAGTTTTTTCCTTGCTGCCAGTCAGAGCCCGGATAATCCCGTGTTCAATAACATCCTGTAGGTATGAAAACCCCCCCCAGATGTAGCGCAGATCCTCAAACGGATCAGCACGAGGGCCAGGGTCCCAATATCTGAAAGTACAAAGCACAATATTTCATTTAAAATAAATATTTACAAACTGAAAGAAGTCGAATATAAACAGCTGGTTATTTAAGTCCTGGTCACATGACCTTGATGTCTGAAAAAGAGAAAAAACAGTTCCCTACCCGTCCTTGATCTTATTGGTACGCTCCACATTGTCGATGTCCATGCGAATCTTGTAGCTGACGTTGGAAGGAAGCTCGGAGGAGTCGGCCTGCATGTCCGGAAACACGATCCCGGCCCAGAACTTGCGATTGTCCAGTAGTCGCATGGATTTATTCACCAGACGCTCTTCAGTTGACACCGGCTCCAACTTGTCCAAGTTCACACACTTAAAAAAATAAAATAACATTTGATTTAGGAGCACAGAAAACATAACATCTAGAAAGCAGAAATGTGATTTTACACCGGTAATGGTTTTATGTCTCCTATTACAAATTAACTTCAAACCTTTAATGATCAAGAATTAAATTACAAGAATTAAATGCAATACAGCTGATATTTAAGACAACCGTCACTGAAGTGACGTTTAAATTTTGACTCACTGCCACACCACAGTGGTACAAATAAACAAGGTGATTTCCTTCCCAAGCCTGATTAACACATCCTCTAAAAAGCATTTAGAAAAGTGTTATGAAAGCAATTCTCTCATCCTATGAAAGCATTTTAGACAGTGAGTATAAACATGTGTTTACCTCCATGAAACGGGAGATGGTCAGAATGGCCTGGTCCGTCTCGTTAAACACGTCTCTCCAGGTGTACCCTGTACCTGAGGGGCGCGTGTCCTCGGAGGATTTAGACAAGAACCGTGAAATATCCTCCACTCGCCAGTCCGTCTCTTTCAGCCTGGCGTTGAAGAACTGAGCGCTGGCGTTATTCTGGAGCAGAGTCTACAGAGGGAAGACGTAATATGCTCAAAAATTACTCCTCCAAATTACTAACATGAATAGTCATAAGCTAGCATTCTAGCATTGCATTCTGAAGAAGGAAAGCTGCTTTGTGAAAATGACCACTGTTAAAAGCACTACATAAATAAAATTGAATTGAATTAAATTGAACTTGAGTCTAATATCTAATATTAACTTGCACTACTATTATTGACCACAATGTGGCGCTGTGGGGTTTATATTGGAGAAGTGCTTCATCACAGTCAACTCACTCTCACAAGATCCACTTCCTCACTGTTCTCCATGAAGTCCCAGACTTTCACCCTCATCTCCTCCCACATTCCTCCTAAATCCCGCAGCACGCCTAGTTCCTGGAACGTCTTATTCACCTGAGAGAGAGACGGGAGGAGAGAGCGGCAGTTAGAGAGACACTTCACATGCGGTAAACTGCTAATAATTCTCCATTACTCGGACAGAGACGGACCTCGTGTATAATCCTGCGTGTGGCCGGTGTATCAGGTGTGTATAAGATCTTCCCCATGAGCAGAGGCTTCAGCGCTCTCCAGATCATCCGCGAGATCGGACTCGACTCCAAAGTCCTCATCATGCTGTTACAGTATGGAGCTGAAGAAGCAGAGAAAGAAAAAATCTAACTGATTTTCTAGCGGCAGAAATTCGTAATGATCAGACATTTCGTTCGACTATACGTCCACACGTAGCAGAATGACAATAAAACTCAACTTGAACTAGAACTTGAACATTTACAGTTAGTTAGTTATTATAATTTCACTCTCGCTGGTTAGTTTGTATTAGCTCGTGTTAAACACACTGAATGTCCACTCAGTATTTCTGACTAACCTTAAATGGAACAGTAAATTACGATTTATCAAATTAGTTGAAATAATTCTGTGTTCACACTAACAAGCACCAAAGTGACATGTGATCATTTATTTGCTGTGTTCGTGTGGTACAATCTGAGCGTCTGTGTTGGGACTGACAGGGCTGCGTCGGGAATGTGTCATCATACACAACCTCTCATTACAGACACACTACAGAGACATTACGGAGAAGAATAAAGCATAGGAGGAATTAGCAGAGATCACTGGTGTCTCTGGTGAGTGTGTGCAGCTAGTACAGTTAGCTCGCTTCGCTAATCTAATCTGAGAATGAAGCTAGCACAAAGGCGAGCACGTAACGTAAATCACACAACCGATTTTACACTGATTACTGCATTATTTAATCTGTGTTTGACTCCTTAGCTTTAGAGGTTATATACAGCTACTACTGTGCCCACAAGAGTCCCAAAACAAGCAACAGAAGAGATTTATCATGTGTTAGTGTGAATAGTGTGAATCCCCCAGAAGGCAGTGTTCTTAGTTATAGGACACACAGATGAAAAAACATTAATCATCATCATCAAAGATTCCTGTATGGCAGTTCTTTGGAGAAAAAAAATTAACTATTCAATCAGTAGTAATTGAAAGCAAAGCAGATGTGCTCCAGATGTGTTGTTTTAATGGCTGATATTCTGAGTGAATTTACAGCACAAACTTACTGGATGTGTTGTCGTAGACGGATACGGGCTCGCTGTCGTTATGGTTACCGAACAGGGCCTTGTAGTTGTGATCTTCGTACCAGTTGAGGGATTTGATCTTCAGGCCGCCGCCCTCCGGGTGTCCACACACGATGCGAGACACGGCTTGGTACACGTGATTGGGCGAGTGTGTGGCATTCCCGGTCAGGAACAGGATCTCGTTCCGCATGTCACGCCAACTCTTCATGCTCACCAGCTGCGAGGGAAAATCAGGAATAATTCGTTACGGAGATCAGGGATAAATCCATAAGAGTGTTAATAATAGGTGGAGTGAAGGATAGGTGGAGTGTTTATAACCGCCTTATAGTGAGCTGTTAATGAACACGTCGTCTCCTCACACTACACATTAATAACCAACAAACCCACTTACTGATTTAAAATGCAAAAACGTGAGAACGTTTCTTTTAAACTAAATAATAAAAAAATTATCCTTATTAATTACAACAGCAGGATGAACTTTGATCCGAAAATATCATATGCACAAATATTTCTGCGTATTTTATACATCAGATGTTTTGTGATTTATTTAATAATTTTTGTATATTATTTTTATTTTTTATTAACTTGTTTATTTATTCATTCACTGTCAGCAACTGTGACCATTCTGGTCTCTTTTTACAGAAGATTATTATACAGGGTGAAAAAATGACATATTCTGGGATGAATAATGTTATAAAATGTTATAAAATTTGATAATGTTATAGAAATATTTTTGTTATTTCCTTTGGTTAAAGAGATATATTTGAATAGTGCAATCACAATGTCATTTTAAATGAATTTTTATGAAAACTATACTATCTGAAGTATGAGACTGAAACAAAAACCCAGCGTCAGCCTGAAGGGGGAGCTGCTGAGTGCAGGAGCAGTACAGCGGGGTTACTCTCGGTCACAAAGCAGGAGACGCAACAAAAAAGCTAACGAAGCTCACGCTTTATCAACACATCTCTTCCCCTCTGTAAGCTCTACCCTGTGTGTGTGTGTGTGGGTGAGGTACCGTACACCTTTCTGCTGAGGAAAAGTAAAAGTCATGATGGTTCTTCAGAAAAAGTGAGCTAAGATAAAGCGGTGTACGATCTTCTGTACTTTACTGTCACAAATTGAGAGGTAACTATGAGTCAAGCTGCAAATTAGCAAACCGAGCTGCGAGCAACACACAAAATAATGCATGTTTGGAGGAAGAGAAAGAAAGAAATGCTACAGTTTATCACAGAGGAATATAGCTGAAGAATTACAGTGAGCTTGTTTTTAAATATCTGGTTACATTTAAGCTGACAGCAGCTCAATCATTTTACTGTGATCTTTGTCATAAATATGATTATTAAAATATATAGAGTCATTTCCTGATTTCAGTTGTGTTTATGAGTGAAACAGCGTTTTCATTCCTCATTTCCACAGCACTCAATATGTCCTAACAACTCATTTCTCAGCAATGACGATTCTCCCTTCACACAAAATCCCACCTACTCCAAGTCACACAGAGCTGAATCATATCCTACAGGCATCCAGATCTCACCACAAACAACTAGCTATTGTAAACACAGTGTTCTGAAGAGGAGACAGAGCCACGCAAACAAGAGCCGAGGAACTCGAGGAGCCTGGGACGACCTGGAGTAACCTCCCGTCCTGCAGCCTCGCCACGGGGTTACTGCAGTTCAGTGAGCGCTAAAAACCGCAGCGTGAGAACAAAAGAGAAGCTGAGGCAAGGGAACTGTTTGTTTCATTTCCTTTCTGAAAGCTGACAGTAACGGTGTCTTTGTCAGAGCTTTTCGTGACACGACTGAAATATTTTCACCTTTCTCCATGAAAATAAGCCAACGCCTTTTTGAGTGATTCTCTTTGTTTTATTTCACACAATCAAGTCTTATAGTGAAGAAAAACAGCAGTGACTCAAAGTGACCTTGTGTTCAGCGAGCTCAGCTGTTTAACTGTAGAAGAGCAGGATCTGCCAGTGTCTGGAGCTCGGTAAATCACTCAGGACTTTCTGACTCAGCTCCGGTTTCCAAACACGAGTGGCCAGAGAACCCCGAGCTCCAGCCAGCCGGAAATATCAAACCCCTTCTACTGCTGTCATCTGCTGCAGAGCCTTCTAACCTCCCCCTAAACACCACAACATGCTGCTTCTGATTCTAAGCTTAAGAATAAAGCCAGATTCTTTCTCGATATTTCTGCAGAAAACTGGTTAGTGGGCGGAGCTACAGTACAATCTGTGATGTCACAAAATAAACTCTACAGCTTTCAACCAATCATGTCTGATATACAAACTATCACAGGATGCCATTATATGTGCAAACCTTTAGCAGCAGGACGAGAGTCCTAAGCTAGTTAGCTAGCCTGCTTAGCGAATGTTTGTGATGAAGAGACAGTGGTTGCCATGGTAACGCTGAAATAGGTTCTGACAGGTTTAAATAATCGAGTGAGGAAATGAGGCGTCTCTGAAATGCCATGATGGCGGCAGGGAATGGCGTGATGACACGGGGGATTTGCATATTCATACATATGTGATGATGACATTTCCGGATTTGCATATTCATACATATGTGCATATCCTGGCATGTTTAATGAGGTTGAAAGTTTAGAGATGTTCTTCGGCCATCACAGGTTATTATTAGACACAGGATATTATTAATAAAATATTACTTATATTATATTTTATGACATAAAATAACCACAGTTCAGTGAAACTTTGTTAAAGCTTCTTTCTCTTGTTGAATAATCTCAAACCGGTGGCTTTTGACCTACAAAGAAACGCTCTGGAAATGTCACTGGACGTATCTCACTTCTCCAGCTGCTATTTCATTTTGCATCCAGAAGAGGATGAGGGATATTTTGGGGGTCGCTCACCTCAACAGCCAACGATCCCAGACTCTCCAGAAGCATATCAGTGGCCAGAGACACGTCCTGGACGACTTTCGGGTTGGATCTGACGTCCTTCTGCTCAGAGACAAGAGGAGCGTGTGACACATCAGGATTTTAATAATCAGATTAATATTCTGTTTGTTATGGAAGTAAACTAGTTAATACTGCACCGTTGTGACCTTTTATTAATGAAAAACAACAAAACAAGCGTTCAGTGTGATGTGACTTCACAATGACGTACGGACCGTCGCCATGGTTTTCCGGTTTTTCCCACAGAAACATGCTTTCACACTCACTGACCTCACTGTTCCTATTCTCATGTGGCTTATATGTATACACACACACACACACACACACACGATTATTATGTGGTTAGAAAAATTCATTCTGAACTTGACAAAAGGACAATGCTCACTCTGTGATAATTCACGTGATGTAGCAGTTTCTCGTAATCATTTCACAAAGTGCGTATTGTAGAAGTTCGTTTGAAAATTACCCAGAATTCATTCTGTCCATTATTCTTTTATTATTCTGTCCATTATTCTTCTGTACCGTCCACTAGGCCTGCGTGATTACGGCTAAAATGATAAATGTGATGATTATTTCATTCTTTGGTGTGTTCTGTCGTTTCACGAGAGGCAGATTAAAAAAAACAAGCATGAACTTTTCTGTGAATAAACCTAATAAAGCTCATTACTGAATAGAAAGTCTAATTAACGAGGGACTGAAGTGTCGCAGTTTTCCTTAACGAAAACTTCACCATATCAACGATGTGGAGCGTCCGCTGTACACGTCGCTCAGAACGAGCTGTTACTATAGAAACGATAACGTATCAGAGCGAGAGCATTAATATAAACCTGCGCTACTGTCAGAGCTGCTGTTATAGAAAACTAATCAACTCCTTCTGACCAATCAGAGCGCAGAACTCAGCAGCGCGGTGGTGGACTTTTAAATAATAAAACAGTCTAATACCTACGTATCTAACTCTAAACAAATAACCTTGCGTTCCTTCGCTCGGGTCACATGGGTCTGCACGCGTCTCACCCGTATGGGTTTCAGGAAGTCAAGGTTGGACAGGAAGTGGCTCTCTGCGCTGTTCAGCCAATCAGCAGGTGACTGGCAGATGATTTTCTGCGTCATCTCGGAGACGTTGTGATCGGCGATGCTCACAAACTCCTCCAGCGACGTCGTGTTGCACAGATCTCTCAGGTGCACTCCGAAACCTTTAATCAGCACCTGGGGAAGCAGTTATAATCACTCTATAACTCATCAGCAACAACATAATGACCTGTCATAAAGCTCTTCTCTTTTAGATGGGTGAAGAAGTTTGTTTTGTGATTGTAGTTTGTCATGAACTTGATGTTCCCCTGTGGAGAGAGAACGTTCTGTGCCGTATCCTCTACTCGCTCGTCCTTCTCTCAAGGCTCCAGGAATAACAGTCACGCTCCCTGACTCACTGCTACAGAGCGAAATCCAGGACATCCAAGAAATTTCAGGTGTGTTTCTACTGCAAGTATGTTTTAAGGACCCTGGAACATTTTCAGGAACTTAGGAAACTTCAGAAGCTTTCTTTCTTTTTTCCTTTTAGCCTCCTCAGGATGTCCTTTGTTTCAAATTTTCATCCATGTTTAATGTGATACAAACTCAATTAGATTTTTAAATGAATCTCTACCAGCTCTAACAGGAAACGGCTGAGTCATGATGTGAAACACAGCTGTGCTGCTTTAGCAGTGGGTTCAGGAGGCCATGTTCTGGACTTTAGTCATGTGACTCCACTCTCTCCTTCCCTTTGTGTTCTGCATTGTCCCCTCCTCTCCTCCTCTCCTCCTCTCCTCCTCTCCTCCCCTCCACTCATGTGTCTGTGGACTGCAGTCGTCTCGTGACAGTTCGATGAATAATGAGTTATCTGCACTGCCTCATGGTTTGACCTTGTGTAACACAAACAGGTCATCTACATATAGGAGCGTGAACAAATAACCACAGGGCGCTGAGTTCAGAGCTTATTATATACTACACTTAGAAAGGGTCCAACTTTATATCTCTTTATTTTATTGACAAGCGCAAGGGCATGAAATATTTTCTGATATGTGAGTACAAGTGAAGAAACGCAAACATTAAACACGACTGACTGATATGAGTTTAAAAACCGCTCTTACTTTTTCCAGGTTGACGTCGGCTTCCACTATCTGCTGCACAGCGTGTTTGCTCAGCGTTGCGTTCTGCTCCAGGAACTCAGACAGGGTTTCATTATCACGGAGGAAGTCCTTCAACTTAAAACCTGCAAAAAATAAAAAAACAAATCATGAGATTAATTTGAAAAAAAAAACCCATTACACAATTAGTTATATGTTAATTAATGAATTTTAATTCCTTATACTGATTTGTATAACTTGATAAACAGGGCTCAATAAACAGCAACAGCAAAATTTCCCACTCAGCAATAACACATATAATAATGCAGACAGTGTAACGATGACAGTAAAAATTGTAAAAGGAAAAGGGAGTGAGACAGTGAGCCTCTATTCTGCAAGCTCTTCATGTTCGATATGTCAGAACATTCCAGAAAGCCTGTCTGTGTAAGCCAGTCTGAACCAGACTGAGGCTACTGAAGGTCACTCCTCTTTGGGCATCATTTTATCATTCTATATGAAAACAAAGCCAGTTAAAGAGCCTTCACATGTCTAATACTTGATTTAAAAAGTAATAAACTATTTAACATTTAATATTTCTAATACTTGGTTAAAATCAAACATCAAAATATTGCGGAATAACAACCTCATAAAATACATCGATCTAACACCTAAATAGAAATCTTGTTTAGACATCAGGGAGAAATCCCACGAGCCTGAACAGTTTCCTGTTTGAGACTGAAGTCTCCTCCACACGCTGAGAATCAGGACCCAGGTGTAAAAAAGCCGCCGTGGGACGGTTAATTAAAATCATTCAACACAACACTACAACTCCCAGCATGCCTTCTACCGCCGAGTTACACAGAGATAACAGAAAAGATGTGAAAGCACAATGTTTACCATAATTACTGTGCTCACTTTCAGCCTCGTTTGGTTTCTAAAGTTCAGACCACTTATTTTCAAAAGTCTTTTAATTGTCCAAATAAACGGAGAACTGAATACTGAACACTGAAAGCCTGTATTTAAATCTCAAAGCTCAAGAGTGGAACTTGGCACGCTTAAAAGCGTGCGATGAACCCAACCCGAATGTCAGCCAGTAAACTCAGACTAATGTAAAGAGAGTGACTGATGAGGATCTGCGTCCTGCTGCGAGGTGGAACTCCGTGCAGTCGGATCTGCTGGACACATGAACTGAAGCTTGAAAAAGAACCAAAAGACAGAACAAGAGAAGGCAGTTTTAAGGACTCAGTGGACCTGATGGGGCAACGAGTCGCTGCCAATAATCTGAGCATAAACAGTGTGAAAGGGACAAAAGGCAATGGGGAAAAGGGCATCCTGGGTACTCTTGGGGTATTTCCACAAGAGGAAGCTTTTCAGGAACCCAAAACTCTTTTGTAGAAATCCAGGAACTTTAAACACATTTTGAATGAAAGAAGCTTTTTAGAATCTGATGAACCTTTAGATACATTTTAGCAGAAGAACCTCATGAAACTTTATGTGTATTTCCACCAAAGAGACTTTTTGAGGAACCCAGGAACTGTCTCAGGAACTCAGAATATTAAAGTCTGTTTCCACCAGAGGAATCTTTTACAGAAATTCAAAATTTTTGTTGCGTTTCCACAAAAGAAAACATTTCAGGAGACCAGAAAACCTTTTTTAAGAACCCAGGAACATTAGGTGTGTTTCCTGAACTGAACATCAGTCACATGGACACTTTTAACAAACAACTCTTTTACGTTCCATTTTAAAAAGCCAATTCATTTTGAAATGGAGCACAATTTGATATTTCCAACAAGTACTTTGTACATGCAGCTAGAGAAGTGTGCAAGGAACTATGTAGCTCATGTTCTTAAAAAGGAACCTCAGTGGAAATGCACAAAATCAAAAAGTAGTAAAATGATTACCTAAACAAATTTATTTAGACTTGTTTAAACATAAATCGACAGGGTTATGACCTAACTTTGCGATGAATGAATTTGTTTACAGATCTGTGTCTTGTCCCGGAGCGCAGTGTCCTGTTACAGAACCTTCAGGCCTTTTAAAGGGAAAACAAAGGAAAGAATCTGAAAACTGCAGATATATAAACTGTAAACTTTCACTGTGTGAGTCTGAGTGCAGGAGGTTTGCGTGTCTGCAGGGTGTGTGTGTGTGTGTGTGTGTGTGTGTGTGTGCCTTGTTCAGTGGGAATACGTGACCAAGACTAATTACAATCCAGTAACAGATGATGTGAAATGATGGAATGTTGAATGCAGGAAGACGCGATTCTGATTTGCTTCTCCGAGCTTTCTGCACTCAGCCAGGAAGCAGAACAGGAAATAAACAAACCGCATGCTTGTGGTGTCTGTTTCAGATAGCACAAAGTGTTCAGCGCTCATCTCAGACGGCCGTGGACGCCACATATTTCGCAGTAATTAACCCCGTTTTCAGGACAGGCGAGTTATCTACGCGTGGTTGAGAGCATGGCACAGACAGATAATACTCCAGAGCTGAGGTGGAGCTGCACAGGGAGCCAAGATCATAATATTAACCCTGCGGTGTGAGCTTGGAGATATTTCTAAAGTGAATGGTGTGGTGATCACATTACACGCCGCTATACTGTCACATTATTCAGCTTAGATATAAATAATATTCCCAAAATAATTCATCCCAGAACACAGGAAACATGATGATTGGAGGTTTTTAATGTACCTGCAGTGTTGCTCTGTAGTTTCCTGAGCGCTCGCACGAGTCCCTTGTACCCCTCAAAACTCTTATCGTTTTGGCTGTAGAGGAGGATTTTCTTGGCGTCGGTGAACAGCCGGGAGATTCTGTAAGAAACACTGATGGTAAAATAACCAGCAAACCACCAACCTATATATTACTTTTATATACCATAACTTTCCATTCTGTTTCTTTGAATGCTTTAGTGTAATTATTTTCCATTTCGAGACTTCTGTTAGCAACTGACACATAATATGTAACACAATATCACAGTTTCTGCTTCCACATTATTCTAATAAGATGGAATTAACACAACATGGAAAATTTGGTTTCCTTCTAATCTTACTGTAGTTAGTATATAAAATTATTACTAATTAATAAGCTGAAGTGAGTCGGAACTAGAACTCTAATGGCTACTTGACCTATAGGGGAAATTTTTTATTAAGAACCCTATGACAGTGTGGTTTACATTCAGTAAAGGGGCCATTTAGAAGAGAATAGAAGAACCCTTGAGGAACATTTTTTTCCGAGATTCGTCTTTATCTATAACAATATGGTACAACATTAGGAGATGTATTATAGATTGCAAAATTATGCGAATCTTACATGGAGTCGTTAAAGTTGCCCACCACACCAGGAGTCTCTCCAGGAGTGGGGTACCGGAAGCAGGGGTTGTTGGCATTGCAGATGATTCCCTGTACCCAGGGCAAAGTGCCCGCTGATGGCATGGCCTTGTTGGGAAAGTGGCCTAAAGAAGGTTCGTTTGAGACAATGAAAAAAAACAGCAGTGAGAAGTAATATTTACGTGTCAACAAGTTCTTCCTGTATGGCGCTAATGAGTGATCCAAGAGGTGTTATCGAGATAAATATTGCCAAAGTAAATACTATGACTACATTCGGACCTCAGCAGCTCAGTGTAACTCCCTGGACAGGTTTAAACAAGTTTATCAGGCTGAACTTGCCAATCCAGCCTGGATTTATAAGTGGCATAATGTTCTATGTCTTATGAGTATAAAGACCGAAGACTCAAGAAAGGAGTGAAGAAACAGTGGAAATCATTTTAGTGCTACGTCACAGTCTCTGCAAAATAACTGTAGTCAACACAAAACTGACTTGCACCATCATTCTTTGTAACACTGAAGAAGATCTGAAAAAAATAGCAGCATTTCACACGTAGAGCAGCAAGATCATTTCTTTCAGCCCAAATGGAACAAGACAGGAACGTTCTTATAATTCGACGCTACTGAGTCATGTGTAACAGCTCTTCTTGGAGCTGTTTTGATATCCTTGACCTTTTTTGAGGCTTGGTCCATGTTTCACAAAAAGCAAACAGTAGATTGATTCAAACACCCCAAGTTCAGGCTAACGCAAACAGAAAACATCATGACCTTGTTAAAATCATTAACTCAAGTAAGAACTCCAGTCTTTCAGAATCATTCATTTTGTTTATAGTTCAATTATTCTGATGTGTATTTACTTCCTATTTAAATTTCAATATTGAGAGGTGGGTTTAAAGATATACTGGTGTGTTAGTCATTAAATTCAGAAATGTTCAGACTAAACAAGGGGAAATTATATTTATTACACTGTCAAATTAACATGAAATGAAAATGGGCTTTTGGTAAAGTAACCATTACAATTTACGACTCGAATACGAAGCAATTACGAATCGGTTTATAGGGTTGAGAAATGTGAGAGTCCAACATTTATCTGATCGTTTTATGAAGGCAAAGAATGTGATCTATATCATTATGCAGATATAACAGTGATACTGTAAAGCTGTTTTAGTTAAATAGGACTATTTTATATAGCTGTCTATGGAGTATAGTATAATCTGAATATAGCCAGTGTCTGCTCTTGAAACTCTCTCCTGCAGGTACGGCTGAAACCAGATGCGGCTCAAGGGTTCAGAAAGCTCTACAAACATGTGTCGTTTCTCCGAATCGTTTTACAGAACGAGGTGAAGCACCGCAGGTCACTCACATTCATGCTGTTCATACGGAGGATAGTGGAGTCGCACGGATATCAGAATGAAAAAGATGAAGAGAGGCCAGACGATCTCAATCAGCAGCTGGATCTGAGAGAGAAAACATCATGATTGTAGAGGTTTCAGTGGTTAAAACATTTGCATCATATATTAGAGTTCAAAGTCTGACAATCTGTACCCACTATTCACAATTTAAATACTTAAAACATTTAATTTTTTTCTGTCAAAATACTAAACCACCGTAAGGACTTCGTTGTCTACTCGCAGGCAGTAAAGAAAGTGCAACTGAGTGTTTTATTAGAGGCGAGTTGAGATTTGTCTTAGAGCTGATATGATACAGTTTTAGTAGTGACTGTTACACAAATATATGATTATGTTGAATCTAATCTAATCTAATGTGCCTAATTAGAATGATCCAGATAAGCCTGATCAGAGACCTTTTCTTCTAATAAAAAGTTGCAAACATTTCTCATTTCACTTAGAGTTCAATATTCTAATTTAGATCTAATCCCAAAACCACAAATTAAACAAGAGTTAACTTGAGGTTTTGGTTTTGGTGTGAAGAAGCGTGACAGATTCTACCCTTGGATGTGCTTCAAGCTTCAGATATTTTACTTGAAAGGAAAGATCTGCTGTGCAGCATGGCGTGTTATGCCTGAGATCTGCTGGCAGCACTCATGTGGTTTCCCTCAACCCAAGTGAAAAGGTTCTCAGTAACTCTCATTCTCCTGTTTACACACAGCCGAGGTTCTCCGTATCTGACTCTGTTACTCTCCGCGTTAGAACTTTCCTGTTATGAATTAGTTCATCTAATCCAATATATTATACAAATTTTATATATATTATATTTTCTCTTGGACTAAATCTGAGGCTGAAATGGCAGCAGGTTAGCAATGACAGGGATTTTGTGGACTCAGATGATCCTGATCCCGTCAGCTGTTTGAGACAATCCTCTATTCATTAGTTTGCTCCCAGCTGGCCCTCTACATCTGTCAGATCGACCCCCCAAAGCCGAACACATGCTGCAGGACCGAACCACGCCGTTTTAATGGGGCTGCTTTACATCCCGCATTAACCACCATTAAATATCTGCTTTAATTGTTGGCAAATTGTGGAATAAAACACTTGGGGACGTGCTGTTATAGAAAAGTAATCAGTGTGGTAAGAGTAACTCCTGACATTTATTGTTAAAACCTTTGATATTTATGGTGTAAACTCACGGTCTGTCTCCGTCGGTAGGTGAAGTTCTTCCACAGCAGCAAGCCCAGCTGAGTGGAGACAGCCATCTTACCACGGCTCTCGCTGCTCGTGCCTCCTCTCTGGACCTGACAACACAACACAAGGATAACGTCAGAACAATGTAAAGCGCTCGGGACTTCACGCAGTCCCCGATGCCACTCTTACGCTCCGCTTCAGGCTAACGTAGCCAGACCCCCAGCGCAGGGTAGCGCTTCCTATTTGCTGGACAGAACTCACGCCACTCTTATCTCTCATGGACTCTATAAGATGAGTGATGGGACAAGATCCAAATTCAGCACACACTCAATGTGAAAAGTCAACACAGACCTTCGAACCAGTAAATATTACAGAAGAGGTTCAGAGACGAGTGAACAGAATACCCACTCACACCGCAGGCTCAACTTCTGCTCTACAGTCAGAAAGGTTCAAGATATTAATTATAAATGCATCACACACACACACACACACACACACACACATAAATTACTAAACTGGATCATTGCTTGTCATGGTTTTGTCAAGACAAGTACGTTATGAGTTTCACTCACTGGGCACATTATTCACTTCCCCTGGTGAAAATACGCCCCGCTCCTGAACGCAACACCGCGCTGATAAACACCGGTACAGTTCAGTACCTCAGTGTTTTTTTTATTTGTTTTTATTTTTATGTGTGTAGAAGCTAAAACCTTGATGAGACGAGTGAATTAATTGCCGATCAGAAGATCAGATTCTCGGCCCTGTGACACGACATGGTGGTGTTTTCTCCAGACTGACCCACAAGTCAGCATTCAATCCCAGGTCAATGACTATGAAGATAAAAACACGTATTTATTTACGTATTTATGATTATATATACATTAACAGAGTGTTAATGTTTATTGTCAGAATTAATACAGTATAAACATTTACACACACATTCATTAATTAGTAAATCAATCAATCAATCAATCAATCAGTTAGTAGGCTAATTAAAATTCATTTCCAAGTGATCACATTAAATACATGAG
>JAKKZM010000030.1:41450-53950 GCA_037576825.1 Pangasius krempfi | reverse complement strand
TGAGTGAATTATTAAAAAACAACACCGAGTAAATAAAGAGATAATCACAAAACTGATCTTATTACATTACACAGTGTGTAGAGGAATAAAATAAAGCACGGTTTGGTCTGAGGATGAGGAAGAAACAGACACTAAACACATCTTCTTCACTGCTGTGTGTTGGACAGAGCTGCAGTTTGCCCGATAGTAACCTCACAAAAGGGGGGAGGGGGGGGGGCTAAATATAGCTCTATACACCAATACACAACATCACATGAAAAAGCAGAGAACAAAAGCACAAAAATGAACATATGGATGAAGACATGGAATGTGGAAGAATTAGTTTGTTGTCAGTGACGTAAAATGCAGCTTAAAATTCCTCAAAATAAAGAGCTGATATCATTCATTCCACAAAACACTAAAGAATAAAGAGAAGAGTGAAAAGTGGGCGGGGTTTATACACGAGCTCCTTCACTATTACACGTTTATTACAATGCTGTATTATTATTATTATTATTATTATTATTATTATTATTATTAATCCAAACGCGGCAGTAAAGTGTGTGAGAGGAGCGGAGTCTCTGCAGTCTGCGCAATGACCGACAGTAACCTCTCTCTCTCTCTCTCTCTCTCTCACTCTCTCTCTCTCTCTCTGCAAACTGGGTGAAAGGGGAGCATGACGTAATCAGAGCAGGAACCACACACACACACACACACACTCACTCACACACACACATGAAGTGTGCAGGCGGAAATTCTTCACCTGGATGAAATGATATAGAGCGTATAGAGTGTAAACGTGTCTCTGAGCTGCTCTCACGTTTTCAGCACAAAATGGCCGCCTTCCTTCTGTTAGTGTGTGTGTGTGTGTGTTTTCATTTGATCTCATTTTACATTTCAAACCTGCACACACACACACACACACACACACACACATACACACACACATGTACACGTACACACACCGATCACTTTATTAGGAACACCTGTACCCATCATGTCCATGTGACAGCAGCACAATGATCAAATCTCCACGTAATGTTCACATCAGACATCAGAATGGAGGAAATGTGATCTCATGTGATCTCGGTGACTTCGACCGGTTGTGGCCTTTGAGTATTTCAGAAACTGCTGATCTCCTGGGATTTTCACACGCAGCAGTCTCTAGGTCAGGGGTTCACAAACGTCCTGGGCAAACAACCACAAATGGATAATCATCATAAATTATCTGTGACTCCAAGTCTTGTCCACTGTCTATATTTTTTTGTAACTACTGTAACATATGAACATTTTATTAATTACAGTCATGTGAAAAAATTAGGACACCCCATGAAAGTGTGTTTTTTTAACATAGTTAATCATATGGACATTTGATCTTCATTTTAACAATACTGGGAGATTCAAGTAATATAACTAAACAAATAAAACCAAAGAAAAGTCTTTTTTAAATGATATGTAAAATGTAATTTAAAAAAAAATCCAATTTCTTGTGAGGAAAAAGAAAGCACACCCCCACATTTGTTTGTACTTAAAATGGCTAAAATGACCTACAGGTGCATCACATCAGGTGCAGATTATCAGAACGTCGTTACAGAGCGTTTTGAAGGAGGCTCGTCTTATTTAAACCTCAGAGCCTGGTTTACACCCGACGCGGGGTTTAGTGTCTACGTTCCGAAGCAGCAGTAACGTGAGCGCCATTAATCAAAAACATCCCTTTTTTCCTTCAGGTTTTCAAGCCGGACTCTCAAATGTTTAGTGGTTTCACGCGCAGTGGCGATAAACACACTGACGAGCTCCGCGTCTCTCTTCAGACTTTTCTCTGTCTTTGTGAATGTTGTCATGAGCGGCATCTCAAATAAAAAATCTTTGACTTTACATTCAAAAGTACTAATTTGTGAATATCTGCTAGTTTACACAGAATGGTGTGAAAAGCAAAACCCATCCAGTGAGTGACAGAGAGGTCAGACGAGAACTGGCAGGAAGGCTACTGCAACTCAAATAACCACTCTTTATAACCGTGGTGAGCAGAAAAGCATCTCAACATGTCAGACCTTGAGGCAGATGTTCTACTACAGCAGAAGACCACAGCAGGATCCACTCCTGGCAGCCAGGAATCGGAAGCTGCAGTGGACACTCACTCACCCAAGCTGGACAGATGAAGGTCAGGTAAAGATCAGGAGATGTTTTTATAATCTTCTACATCTTATGGCTCATCCTGTTCATGTTCTTCAGCACTGAAATATAATAAATATGATAATGTTTTAATATATTTTTCAGTCCATGGCTGCTTATCTTCACTTCCTGTCACATGATCTGACTTTCAAGGCCGGTCAATTCACAGAAAATCAACTGTGCAGCTTTTTACCCAATTCCTGGCAAAGTTCTGTGTGTTTTTTTAGAAATGTCCTGCAAAGAGCCAGTGAAGTTCCAGAGCGTGTCCTCACCTCGTCACATCAGTCCCTCGTCACTGCAGGGCTTTTACACACAAATTCGCCGGCGGTTTGCGGCCCTCAGTGCGTCGGAACAACATTAACAACATTAATAACATTTTCAGAAACACAGTCACAAAATATTCACATGCATAAATCTCTCAAGATTATTTATTTATTTATTTATTCTCCTGACATTTCCTTTCCTTTCTCCCATCTCCCTTTTTTTTTTTTTACCTTACTGTGTTCTTTCTTTTCTGTTTTCCTGTTCTCTTTCTCTTCTTCCCTTCTCTTTCTTTCTTTCCTTCCTTTTATTCCCCATTTTTCCTTTTTATATCTATCTATCTATCCCCCCGTCTCTGTAAGATTTTTCCACAGCTGTGTCTGTGAGGGAAACACTTTCATTACTGCTTTAAACGTTCATCTGGAATCTCCATTTTCCTACACAATGCAGATGGTATATACGTGTGTGTGTGTGTGTGTGTGTGTGTGTGTGTGTGTGTGTGTTTGGGGGGGTTGGAGGGGTGGGGGGAATAAACAAGCGACAGAGACACTGGCGCCATCTAGCAGTCAAAAAAGTAACAACATAAACACGTCCTCACTTTACACGGGTACATTTTGATATTTTAATAAAACATTTGTCAGTTTTGTATCACAGTGAATGTTGTGTATCAGTGATTCCATCATCACACACATCCATTAAAAGCAATTTGAATTAACAGCAACAGGTGAAGTAAATTCCATAATTATTGGCACCCTTCTAGGAAATTCAATTTCCACTCAAACCTCTGCACAAACTACTGAAGAACCTTTTATATCTATTTTAGCACCCTAAAAAAATTAAATGTAAATAAATTATTTTAAATATTATTTCATTATAACTCTGTTGTTCCTCTTGGTCAAGCATCATGTTTTCCTCTGCTTCATTCATTTGCATTTTATAACCAGGGTGCTGCATAAAAATCGCACAAATTAAGAAAAAATATTGAAATCAAAACTATACAGCGGCACATATGATTAAAGTGCATGTTGTATTAATGTTTGCACATGAAGGGTGCCAATAATTACGGCGGTCGGTCTTAAAGACTTTATAGACGGACGCTGTGTGATGAGCCAGACTTCCCTGAATGAAGTGCGCTACACAGGGTGTTAATCTCTCCTGCACTAGAAAGCCATGTTGAGATCGAGCCTCTCCTCTAATGACGTCATCAGCCCGATCCGCCAATCGGGAAGAAGTTTAACACACATCTGATCTGGGATCTGTTGTGACGTCATAAACTGCTCCGACGCTACATAGTGGCAAGAAAGTGCGGAAGTAAAGCAGAAAAACTGAAGCGAAGGAAAAGAGGAGAGAAGTTTATTCTATTCGGCTATTCGAGATCTCTCTCTCTCTCTCTCTCTCTCTCTCTCTCTCTCTCTCTGAGAGCGCGTGCGGTGGATGTGCAGCTGATTTCTGAGTGTTAGATGTTCAGCTCTTGTGTCGTGTGTTAGATTTGCAGGAGGCTCCTCCCTGGTCGGTGTGTGTTTAATGTTTATTGCTGAACTCTGCTATGGGGTGCTGTGGGAGCACAGGGGTGAGCTGCAGCTTCTCACTTCACATTTTACAGCATGACATAAAGAGTGTGTGATTTATCCAGTCTGTCTTTAACTCTAACTCAAGCAGGGATGATGCTGAACATGACGATGAGTCTTTCATGCAGCTCGGTGCAGTGTTGTGTCCACATTTAGAGGAAAATAAATCTGCTCTGTTCTTCTCTTCTCTTGTTTATCAGAAAGCTCGAGAGTGGAAGCCTTTAGAGGATCGAAAATGCACAGACATCCCCTGGCTCATCCTCTTCGCTTTATTCAACATGGGAATGGTGAGAAATGTTAACGTGAAATCCCTCTTTATATTAAAGAGCTTGAAAAGCAGAATCTAATCTAATGCAGTGTAAAGAAAGACAGTACACTTCCTCACGGGCTGCTTTGATATTATACACAGTTCTGTGTAAAAGTCTCAGGCACCTGCGAAGAAACGCTGCAGAGCCTTCAGAAAGAATGAAACTAAATGTTTCTACATTTAAAGAAAATACTATAAAGAGCAGTAAACAGTAATAAATAAAATAAACCTTCGACTGTCGACTCGCTTCTTATTTCTGCAGCGAAACCCAGCAGCCTTCATTCTGTTTTTATCTGAAAAGTGTCTCTTATGGAATCTGCTGCTTTCTTTACTGACACACAAACATTTTTCTGTAGCGTTTCATTTCGTGCTTTGTACAAAAAAAAGGGGGGGGGGGCAAGACTTTTGCACAATATGTGTGTATATATGTGTGTATATAAATAAATATACACACACACACACACACAGTTTTGAAGATGAACTCATGATCACATGATGTGTCACGGTCAAAGATTGACCAATTTTAACTTCCTAATATGTTTTAATCTTTTCTTTGTTCACTCCAATGGCACATTTTATTAAAACACACCCTAGAAACATCCAGAAGCTCTGAGAAGCTCAAAAACACTCCTTCACTGCTGTTTATTAGAGTTCACATTTACCTTCTCCAGATGTCTGATGCCTGAAATGCGAGAAATGTTTTAAAACAAACTCACGCCGTAAAAAGAACGCGGTCACCAGCTAATTTCTCATTTTCACTCTGTCCAGCTTCTGACTCTCCTCAGACAAATCCATCATGGACCCCAAGGACCTGAGGAACATGCTGTTATTCTGTTAAATCATCTTCTTTCTTGTTGTTTCTCCATCAGCTCTTCATCTGCGGCTTTGCCATATCGACCGGCGCGGCCTCCAGACTCATCTCAGGATACGACAGTTACGGCAACATCTGCGGCCAGAGGAACACCGAGATTCCCGGGATCAAACTCAGCGGCCGGGACCAGACATCAAATAAGTGCGTAACGTCACCATCGGTTACGATATCAGTTAGCAGTAACATTCAGGAAGGACACAATCCGCTGGTCGTTCTTAACATTACAGCCAGTGTGAATGTCTGAGGTGAATTAAACAGTGAAAATGAGTTCATTGCAAGCAGGTAATATATAATTACTTTGTTAGACACTGATGTAGTTAATTTAGTTATCAGGTTAGTTATCAGGTTAGCTGGATAACTTACTGCTTCTCTGTTTAATTACTTCGTAACATAACAACTGCGCCTGTTAGTGTGCGGTTAAATACCAAACTCAGCTTTCTGCTCTTCATGATCTGGGCTTCAGGACGTTCTCAGATCAGTTTAATGAGGAAATTTTATGTCTTTCCCTTTAAAAATAAGCTTCTACGTTAAAGAAACAAGTACATAGTTGGAGTTACACCTTGTCATTTAAGCCCCTGTTTTTGACCAGTACGGACCGAGTTTCCTGGTCTTGCGTCACACACTGGACCGTATTGTTCTTACACGGTCAGGAGTTTAGAGTCTTCCTGCTTTTCCACACGTGCTGTAGCTCACAGAGCCGATCGCCGTGAAGTGAAAGGCACTGAAGAGGGCTGGATAGTCTTCTTATCACGGCTAAATGGGATGTTTGCTCTGTAGAATAGTTTTTAGATTTGCATGAAGCTCTGGACTGACAGCAGTTTTACAGGTTCTTTGTGTTTTTGCCTTTAAGGCAAACAAAGCAGATCTACACAGCAAACGGCGGCCATTTTCTCCTCCAGCCTTTTCAGTTAAAAGGACACTTTGTATTTGCAAAAACAAATATTTTGCAGTAAGTTATATCTGTAGTGTTGATATTTTTTCTTATTATCTCTGTCATTTTTTTAGCTTTGTTGACGTGGCACGTTGACTTACAGCTGATCTGATGACAAATCATAAACTTGCATAACTCTGAAAATTCTTTTCTTTTCTATATTTTCTTCTCTTCCATCCTGCAGGTACGTGTTTTTCCTCGATCCCTGTAACATTGACATCGTGAAGAGGACAATCAAATCTATAGCTCTGTGTGTCTCCAAATGTCCAGAAGCACAACTACAGACGTATGATGATCTCAGAAAGTTTTCAGAGACCAACGGTATGCATTTAATCCGCTTTTTAATGCTTACAACACAGATCAGTTTTAATCTTTCACATTTAAACAAAAGCAGATACATTAGCAAATCCTCTTCTTCTTCTGGCTCAGGTTTGGAAAAGTGAAAAACGAAACATTTGCTAATAATAAGTGAAGTAACAGTCAAGACAGTCAGAGTCCATACGAGCTTTTCCTTATGAACTTATAAAAGCAGACAGGGTTCGAGATGAGAAAGCTGTAGCTGAGGGATTTTTATTCTTATTCTTATTTATTTATTTATTTATTTATTTATTTATTTCAGGATCTAATTTGTGTTCCTATGAGCTCAATCCGGACAGATATCCTGACGATCCGGACAGAGTCACGAAATGCCCCAAGCTTCCGGTTCCTCCCAGGCAAAGACGTTATTCCCTCTTCATCCAGTTATAGATTAAATATTACTCTTCAATAATGTTTATATCGAAAAGATCCTTTAGAGTGTTGATGAGCTGAGAGCAAATGTTTGTATACCCTTTAGCCCAGCTTTAGCCCAGCTTTAGCCCAGCTTTAGCCCAGCTTTAGCCTGAAGTGAGTACCACAGTAAAGTTTTAAACTGGCAGGATATTTAATACTTCTGTTTTTTCTCCTCTCTCAGTAAGTCTTTACCGCTCTTCCACCGCTGCACTCCCACCGACATCTCCTGCTTCTCCAAGTTTGCCGAGGCTCTCGTCACGTTCGTCAGCGACAGCAGCGTTCTGCACAGGGTCATCGCTGGGGTCATGACCTCCAAGGAGATAATTATGGGACTGTGTTTGCTTTCGCTGGGTACAAACTCTCTCAGTGTCCCTTTTCAGCGTTTTTGAGTTTAGCTCTCAGTGTCCTTGAAATGCTGCTGGGGGTTTTGGAGTAATGTTTGGTTGGTGGGGTGGGTGTTGAAATGAACTATGTGATACAGTAGGGGTCAGAGGTCACAGGTTGTATTATTGACTGTACTGTTAAAGATCTCAGCCTGTGTGACTCGGTCTAAGACGACTCGTCGTGTATGGTCATGAACAGCGTCCTGGACAACAGTTTACTGAAAATGAGGTTATTGTTATCCTGTATGTTTAATATCCCTCTTTTCTGGTTTTCATTGCAGTTCTGTCCATCATTCTGATGGCAGTGATCCGCTTCATCTCAGTAGTTCTCGTGTGGCTGCTCACCGCCGTTGTGGTTCTCGGTTCCTTAGGTTGGTTTTTAGGAAACCTAAGAAATTGCAATTGTATAAAAACTCAACATGCAAATACAGAGTCATACAGCGCTATTGTAAAGATACGTCATTGTGAAGAGTTGCAGAATCCAGAGCTGAACACATTGGAGTATAAAGTGTGTTATATGGAGATATAATGTGTGTTATATGGAGATATAATGTGTGTTATATGGAGATATAATGTGTGTTATATGGAGATATAATGTGTGTTATATGGAGATATAATGTGTGTTAAATGGAGATATAATGTGTGTTATATGGAGATATAATGTGTGTTATATGGAGATATAATGTGTATTGTATGTAAATGTAATGTGTATTGTATGGAGAAGTTTAGGCTAATTTTAGTAATAGGAAGATTTTATCAGCACACTCACTGACTCGATTACTGACCGCCTTCTAAATATTTATTTTTTGAGTAGTATAACGCAGGTTTTTCTTCTCTCAGGTGGGACTGGAGTTCTCTGGTGGCTTTATGTGGACCACCGAAAGTCTGTCAACGCCACGCTGCCTGCTAATGAGCTAGCTGTGGCTATGGATAACCAGAAAGCTCTGCTTGTCTACGCTATAGCAGCTACAGTCTTCACGGTACTGAACTTAATGTTCTTCTTCTTATTCTTATTGTTCCTTGTTGATATCTCTAAACAGATTCGTAAGTATCAAACACTTAAAATATAAAATTCTTGTTTTTCCATAATTAAAATTTACCAGACTCTAAACGTCTTCTGATTTTTGATTGCATCACTGCACACGAGTGGTTTGAATAAAAATATAATATTTTTTATATATTTTGTATATCACGTGATCATCATTTCTCTTCCCACTAAACCAGTGGAAATGCTGAGCTCGGGGAAAACTTTGTGGCACAGAAGGAAGTTGTTTGTTTTTTTTATTTCGGCCTTAAAATAAATCTGACTGTTGTATTGCATTAGATTTAAATTAAAGGATCCTGCGCAGTGGAACATCTCAAGTGATGCGCAGAACATGAGCGGTAATATTTTTCGTACTGATCCGTGTTTTTATCCGTCAGGTGATCCTGCTGCTGCTGCTGTTCTTCATGAGGAAGCGTGTAGCTCTGACCATCGCTCTGTTCCATGTGGCCAGTAAAGTGTTCGGTTCTCTTCCTCTGCTGGTTCTGCAGCCCTTCTGGACCTTCCTGATGCTCATGCTCTTCTGGGTTTACTGGATCACCGTGCTGCTTTTTCTCGGCACCGCAGGTCCGTGTTGCGTCTGCTCCGAGTTACACCGAGTTACACCGAGTTACACCGAGTTACACCGAGCTGTTTAACGTCTCTGTACTGAAGCTCTCATTTAAACCTTTAAACTGCTCACAGAAACACGGCGGTGATGTTATGATCCGATTTCACTGATTGAATTTTAGTGTTAGAAATAAATGGCTGACAGTAAATCTTACAGTAAATGTTTTGTTTCTTGTGGACTTTCTATCGAGCCTGTAGAACTCTGTGTCTGCGAATCCCTCGTCTCTGTAATGACAATACATTCAACTTTAAATTAGACTTAAAGTTCTACTTAAATTCAGCTTAAATGTGAGATTAAATGGACTCGCATTTGACTTAGATGTCTCTCTGTTCTGGAAGAAAAAGTCCCGGTCTCCTGAGGTTCTGCATGTCCTACATCATTTTTATACCTTCATTAGTTTAGTGAATAATGGCTTTAGGATGAAGTGGAGAGATGATCGTATAGATTAATGCATGTTCTTATCTGGCCAATGTTTTCATTCCAGCCACATTGATAGTTGATTGGAGACCAAGACAAGCCGATTAAACGAGTGGAGTCGGGTGTGAATCCTGCTCGGGTGGAACGAAAGCCTGCATCTGCAGCGGCCCGTTGCGGATAAGATTGAAGACTGCCGGATTAATGTGTGACGTGTCTCTGCTCCACAGGAAGTCCAGTGAAGAATAACCAGACGGGGCTGGTGGCGTTCCAGATGAACGGGCCGTTACAGTACATGGTGTGGTACCACGCCGTCGGGCTCATCTGGATCAGCGAGTTCATCCTGGCCTGCCAGCAAATGACGATAGCGGGGGCGGTCGTTACGTATTACTTCACCAGGTAAGAGGTCAGAGGTCATACCACACAAATAAGCTGTGGATGTCATTCACTCGGGTCAAGTTTAGTACCAGAGACGTTTCACACTCATCTGTAATTCACCTCTGACTGTTACAAAGCGCTGACACTGGAGACTCCTTCCATACATGTTAAATAAAAAATGTCTCCTTACAGAAAATATTAAAAACAGTTTATTATCAGTGGAGCTTCCGCTGCACACGTCCCTGTGAATGAGGCGTTACTATAGAAACGATAACGTATCAGAACGAGCGCATTAATATAAACCTGCGCTACTGTCAGAGCTGCTGTTATAGAAAACTAATCAACACTTTCTGACCAATCAGAGCGCAGAACTCTGCAGCACTGTGTTTGCTTTGCTGTCCCCCTCCTGTGTGACAGAGAGAAGTCTCAGCTTCCTCTGACGCCCATCTTGTCTTCAGTGATGCGTCTGATGCGTTATCACCTCGGCACGGTGGCTAAAGGAGCGTTCATCATCACGCTGGTGGAGATCCCACGCCTCGTCCTCACCTACATACACAACCAGCTCAAAGGCAGCGTGAGTCAGAGTCACCGTGTACACACTCATTTCACAGCCTGAGTTCACTGACGTGGCGTCGTAGCCGCGCTACTGGAGGGTTTTCAATCATTTCAGCGTGAATGTAATTTACTGCAGGAAAACGCCTGTGCTCGCTGCATGCTGAAAGCGTGTGTGTGCTGCCTGTGGTGTCTCGAGAAGTGCCTCAGTTACCTGAACCAGGTACACACACACACACACACACACACACACACACACACACACAGAGGTTACTGATGAATTTTAAAGCTGCCAGATCTTTATATGGTCTTTGTTTTATCATTACTGATGTGTTTATCCAGACAAGTCATGCACATGAATAATGATTATGGAGTCCAAACCCACTGCTGCAAACTGTTTTAGTTCCAGTTACAAAAATCCAATTGGACTAAATTCATACTTACTATTCAAGAATCTACAGCTGTGATAAATACTGGTTTAAAATTCTCATAAGAAATGAAAATATGCAGTATCTCAATGTACCGTGAACACATTTTTAAAATCCTGTTTTAATCTATTTTTATTCGTAACTCTTATTAATCACAAAGCAGTACATTGTTCTATGTGTAATGGCTTATTGCTTTTAATGTTTTAATTTTTTTATTAGATGTTTGTTATAGATGGAATCATGTGCTAATTTATAATACAAAAAGTCTTTGTTTTTTGGTAATTAATGATAAACAGGTCATGGTCATCACTCAGATTTTTGTGCATTTGATGTTAAATTTTGAGATAAATTTTATTAAAGTGATCTTGTTCTTTTCTTAAGAACGCCTACGTCGCTACGGCGATTAACAGCACCGGCTTCTGCACGTCTGCTCGAGACGCCTTCCTCCTCCTCGCTGAGAACGTGCTGCGTGTGGCCACCATCAACTCCGTAGGAGACTTCGTCCTGTTTCTGGGAAAGGTACGACTGTGAGCTGATAAACATCATGTTCTTTTATTTTCCAGAGAAAACTGGAATTTGTGCATTGTTTTGATAAATTGTTATTTAAGAGCAAGCACATTTTTAAACGCTCACTGCATTGCGTTTTGGAGACTGGGCAGGAGTAATCTGACCCTGCGACGTAGTACAGAATGTTACATATACGATATCATTCATGATAGTATGAAAACGTCGGAATGGTCTCGATGTGGAGAGTTGCAGCTGCTCTGTGTTTGGATTCTCAGATCCTGATCGTCTCGTGCACTGCGTTTGCGGGTGCGTTAGCGCTGAATTACCAGCGGGAGTACACGGTGTGGGTTCTGCCGCTTATCATCGTGTGCGTGTTCGCCTTCCTGGTGGCACACTGCTTCCTGTCCGTGTTCGAGATGGTGGTGGATGTTCTCTTCCTCTGTTTCGCCATCGACACCAAGTACAACGACGGCAGCCCCGGCAGAGAATACTACATGGACAAGGCGCTCATGGTAACCCTTAACATCGTTTACCATCTACTGCTTTTAGAAAATGTCTCCTGATGCAGTTCTCAGACAAATCTACAGTAGCATCTGCTCCTCCTTTATAAGGAAACTAAACTGGATGCTTTTAATAAACCCTTTCACTCACTGTGTGGTGTGATGAAGCGGAGTTACCCTTACCACCCTGAAGCTGATTATTTTCCTATAACTGCACGTCCTCAAGTGTTTTACTCCTCTCACACAACAGCAGTTTGACAATTACAAATTCCTTATTTATTATATATTGTCAGATTGTATATTATATCCATTTAGAGTTACATTTAATGTTATGGAACGTGAGTGAAACGAGGCAGTTCCTTACGTTATAGCAGCTATAATCAGTCGTTCCCTCACCAGCCTCTCTTTATTCTCTCTTCTGAAGTTAATAAGAAAAAAACGCAGCTTGTTACTGAGAAACTGCAAAGAAGCGTAAACTCCTCTGTCCTGAGCTGGTAAAAAATAAAACGGAAAAGTGACAGCTTTATCTCTGTTACAGTGAGTGTTGACACTGGAGACTCCTTCCATAAAGGAGAGTGTAGCTCGTGTAGGTTAGTCTCTCGGGGGTTGAACACAAGTGATGTTGTTGTATTTTTGTGACTCTGCAGGAGTTTGTGGAGAGCAACAGGAAGGCCGAGGCTGACGGGAGGAGAGCAGAAGGTGGAGACAGCAGGGAGATGAAACCCATGGTACAGCCATGCTTTCCTTCCGTTCTTTACTTCTGTTCTTTACTTCTGTTCTTTACTTCTGTTCTTTACTTCCGTTCTTTACTTCCGTTCTTTACTTC
>JAKKZM010000030.1:25934-41350 GCA_037576825.1 Pangasius krempfi | reverse complement strand
GTTCTTTACTTCTGTTCTTTACTTCTGTTCTTTACTTCTGTTCTTTACTTCCGTTCTTTACTTCCGTTCTTTACTTCCGTTTTAACATTTTAAACCATGAAACTGATCGCTGCTCATGTTTTGCCTTTCAGACCGCAGGAGGGACGTTAGCATAAAGAGAAACTTCATCAGGTGCTACTGATTTAATCTCAACACTCCAGGGATGTTTTTTCTTTATGTAGTTAATAAATGTGTAACTACATAATTAGGCACTGGCGCTATGCATACGTGTATAGACTGTCATATTTGTAAAGATGGTTAGCAATAATATTTTGTATTTTTTAGTCATTTTGTACGTGTTTTTTTTTACTTAATCATGTTCTCTTTTTATAATATTGTCATACAGGTGCATTAGGTTTGTCCATAGATGGTGTGCTGCTTACTTTACTGACAAATTATATAATAAGAATTAGACAGATCTATGAAAACACTCCTCTGTTCGTCGCCTGTTGTGTGTCCGGTTTGAAGAGGAAAAATGATGATAAACTCTGATTAAATGGTGATTAGAAGGTTGTTATTGACTGTTACATGAATGTCACGTGCCGTTTCAGTTCAGCTTGTAACGTGATGCTGTATTTCATGTTATAGCTGTATATAATGTTATCTTTGGTTAAAATCACCTGGTTTTATAATTACAAGCCCAACACACAAGCCGTGTTATGAACGTGTGGCTTTTTATTTCAGTCTTCACAAACGTAGAACATTAACACTGCTGTAGAACTAAACCTGTAACTTCACTCACACTTTTATTAACTCTTAAGAACCTCTAAATGCTGTACTGCAGGATTTCACATTTTCAGCACATTTCACGTTCTTATTCTCGAGCTTGTTGCCTTAAAGCTGATTTCAGGACAGCAGGTGAACTCGGATGTGTTCCTTCAGCTTCGGCATCGTACTCTGCTCTTTGTGGCAGACGTGGCAGCGCAGTGGCAGCTTCAGCAGCTCGCTGGTGCCGTCCTTCACGCTCACTCGTCCGTCCCTCTCCAACATCGCGATAACATCTGCGACGCAAACATCTGCTGTTAAACATCACCGTGATGTTGAGGACGTGAGAAATGTTTTCTGCAGCAAACAGGATGGATTTGCAAATGTCCAACACACAGCACGAACCCTTCAGTCACAGGTTCACAGGAACCAACCTGTTTCACTGATGTTCCACAACATTCACTGTAACTAAAACGTATGAAATATTACTCTTTAATAGATACAGAATTGTAACTGTTGGTAAATTGCTGTGGTATAAGAGGAATAAAACACTTGGTGTTATACACATGTGCTGTTATAGAAAAATAATCAACTTCAGGGAGGTGACAGTAACTCCGCTTCCTCACATCAGCCCGGGTGTGATTATTTTACTATAACTGCAACACACACACACACACACACAGTTTCTGACTTACTCTTAGGCTACAAAACAAAACAAGGTGAAACTACTTCACAGTTGCTCACGCATCCTAAAGCAAGTTCTTCGGAGCAGCAGGTCGTTTATTTCCAGATAACTGACCCTGAGATGCGGTGAAGTAGTCCGTGGTGAAGGAGTTCCAGTGTTTCTTGTTCTTCAGACACGGAGAGTCAAAGTCTTGGCTGATTACGTGGAGGTGAATGTGACTGTGAGGAGGGAAGCAGAGAGCACTACTGTCAGAGCTGCTGCTATAGAACATTAATCAACACTTTCTGACCAATCACAGTCCAGAACTCAACAGCGGTGTGGTAAATAACTTAACACAGGATGATGTACACTGATGCATTTTAATACATGTTTAACACTGTAATGGAACCATATCCATAACGTTTTTAACTCCTCGCTCTCCTGTTCTCCGTCACGCCTGTGACCCGAGTTACAGTAACACGTCGGACCTCATGCTCGGGATGGCGTGATAACCCAGGCGGAAGTGCAGCTTGTCGGCGCTGGGACACTGCTGCACCATGCGATCCCCGACTCGCTCCATGTGCTTCAGCAGCTCGACGTGCTCGGGCCTCAGGGCCTTCAGGCTGGAGATGGAGTCCCACGGCAGAACCAGCCAGTGGTACCGCGCCTTCGGGTACTTGTCCTTAATCACCACCACCTTCTCGTCTTTGTACACCTGAGGTGCAGCAATGATTCAGGAAGCGGATTAGTGCATCAGGAATATGGTTCTGCTTTCAGTCTACAAGGGTTTTCATTTTCCATGATGTAATAATCACATGGCACTTTTTTGAAGCACAACTGCTACAATTTTTTTACATTTTATAACGATATCATTCTCTAGGACATTGCGTCCTGTATTTCTTTCTGCTCCAGATTATAAGCCTGGCACCCAAAAGCTGTAGCAGCTGATCCGATATCGGACACAATAAAAATGACCCTGGTGTTCGCTACCTGCATGTTGGGGTCCTGCATTGAGACCTTGAGCCCTTGACTCCAGTGAGCTGCGGGTTCCTGTGGAGAAGCGGCCCTTCGTTAGCATCCTGCAAATCGACACAAACACTACAGCTCACACTAACTAACTAATAAACTGTTAACTATCAGTCCAACTATTCTAAATGAGTTTTTTTCATCAATTTCTAAACTCAGCAACATTAAGAGTAAAACCTGCTGTTTATCAACTGCACAAATACTGTATGTCATCACTATCAGCATTGTAAATAAGCACCGTAACAAGAATCAAGTTTGATAATGCGCTCTAACCGTCGCAGACATTTAACGCATTTAAGAACAAAAAACAAGTTTGTAAAGACACTATGAGTGAAACTAACTGTTCTGGTGTAAGTGATGCTTTTGTAAATATTCTGTATTAATTGTTATAATGTTGGACTTCACAATTTTGACACCGTAAATAAGCGCTGTGACAAGACAAGTTTTTTATTAAGTGTTCTAAGCCTTCTGACAAATTATTTATATTCATTTTTAAAATAATACATTCATTTTTAAATACATCATGTTTGTATATTATATATTATATATCATGTATATTATAGAACTTCGGGTGAGAGAGTGATTATAATATTCAGCATAAATAATGTTATAAATGCTTTTATGTAAAATGTGAAAACTTGGGCAAATCTGATTTCCTTTGTATACATAATTAAATCAACAATTTCGTAATTTAAACCATTTAAAGCCGAAAACAAGGTTGGAAATGAAACGGACCTTTTCAGGTGTGTGTGTTTTCTCCGGCCGAGCTGCGCTGTTGGAACAGGAAGGAGCCGACACTCTGCAGCTCTTTTCCTTGTCCTCGTCTTTCTCTTCATGAGCCTCTCTCTGGTGCGGTCTCTTCATCCGTCTGCTCTTCTCCTCAGAAGCACTGCCCGGCGTCGACTCTCCCCTGAACTGCAGCGTGTACGCATGGAGCCGATTGACCATGTAGAGCTTCTGCCCGGGTTTAAAGGTCACCTGGTTGCAGAGGTGAAGGAAACGCTGTTGGAACGCTGTTACAGCCAGCGACCTGTACAACAGTCTCAATTACTGACAAACACGGAAGTGACAGCATCATGGATGGTGTGTGATCACGTCAGGATGTGTAACACGCGTGTGCTTTACCTTATTGCCTTTGCCCACAACCACATCGTCCACGCTTGTAGGATTGCTGCCTAACTGCAAAGCGACGCACTGATGAGCATTCCAGCATTCTGGCTCAGACGTTCGATGGAAATATTTCACTTGTGCTTAAGAAAACATCTTCATCATCTTACCTGCTTCACAGTGACGAATCCTCGGTTACAGTCCGCTCTCAGTTCAACTGTAAAGTTCAGAAGTGTGTTATGATTAGCAACGTGCTAATGACAGATTTCAATATTCCAGTGCACTTTATCCAGCGACTTCAGAAAAGCCAACTAGCACAGATCTGATTTCAGCCAGAATCTGAACCTGAAAACCTGAAACAGATTCTACAGCTGATCGTTAAACTCAGCTTGAAACCTTGCAGTCAAAGTCAAGCCATCTGACGGAATTCAACTGCAAACCTTCACTTACAGATTTAATAAAATTCAGATCTGTAAGGTTTCCGTTCACACTGAGTGGCACATCTCTCTTCCCCCCTACAGCCTGCGTGTCTGCAGGCCCCGTGTCGCTGGCGTTACCTTGCTGTCTGGAGCATTTCTGGTCTTTAATCTTAGTTTCTGGACCTCGACCCAGAGTGTGTGAGCGATAATGAAGGAGCTGAATGGGTTTGTGGCTCTCATCCTCACTAACGAGCCAACAAGTCGGCATTTCCCTGAGAAGCACAACAACAAACCAGACGATCACAAAACCTTCCACTGCACGTTCATCACTTTTATTACAGAATTATGATGTTAATTACACACTACATGTCAGTATCACACTAACTATAAATACATTATCACAATGCGAGATATTGTTATATTTCTTTAAACACTACATGTTCATTTTTCCCCCGTTTTTTTTTTAAAAACTATGGCAGGTTTAACAAAAGAAGTAAAAACGTCTCATTTCTCACATCCATCAGGTGCAATATTTTAATGCTTTTAAATAATGACAAAAACATTAACAACATGACAATCTGACTCACAAACATCTTACAGCTGTGCAGAAATAAAATCCTACAGAAATAAAAGTGGAACTTTGTCAACTACCCTGCTGAAAAAAACAACAGAAACCATCACACAAACTTCTAATGGTTTCCACCACAAATACCATTACAAACCATCAGCTAACCATTAAAACCAGCTCCATCACTGGTCCTTAATGGTATCCACTAGACATAACATGCCACCAACAGAAGACCCACGGGGACCATTACAGGTTCCATTAAAACCATTAAAACCATTACAAGTTCTATGAAGATTTCTATTGTTTTTTTCAGCAGAGAGCTGGAGGAACTGTAACTAGCTGGATAAACCAGTAACTAGCTGGATAAACCAGTAACTAGCTGGATAAACCAGTAACTAGCTGGATAAACAGTTACCTGTGTTTTGTAACTGGTTGCTCCAGTCCTCAGTTAACGTTATAAAATATTCTGTTCATCAGTTTATCACAGTAAGAAAATCTCATTTCCTCTGAATTAATGAAAGGCTAAAAACAAAGTAACGCTGTGGAACATGGAACAAGCGCCGAGTCCCAAATGCCACCGAGTCCGTATGAAAGCTCACTGCACAGGCCGCAGTGGAACCAGAACCTCAGACGCGCTGCGCAGTGAACCGAGTCCTCCGTCTCCTGGCATTTGGAACTTAACCAGTTTGAAATGATGGCGCATGTGTGGTTCACTTCCGGTCGAGTTCAGGGTCCAGATTTCAAAATAAAAGTTGAATCTCATCCAGTGACGTTAAAGCATTAGTATGAAACTTTTTTTTTTTTTATCAGACATGAGTGTTTATTTAAAATATTTATTACAGGAAAAACCTCATTGGCTGTTGCTTTGTGGCTGTAGTTCTCTTGTTTTTTGTTTTTTTTTGCTCTTGGTGCTGTTGCTGATGGTCTTTAACATGTAGTTTAGTGGTGGCGCTGTAGAAAAGAAATATAGTTCAGCAAGTGTCATAAGAATTATTATGCAACTTCACCAGGAGTGACCTTATAAAAGTGGGCCTGGTGTGAAATAGCCTCGGGTTCAGTTCGTTCCACCAACAGCATGTAGGTGCAACTAATTCCCGCTAATTCCTGCAATCAAGGTCAACAGAACTTTTAAAAGTGACAGAAGACTGTTCCTGGAAATAATTTGTGGAGATGAAAGTTAAAATGTATTTTTGGCTCCTGCTCCTTTGACTGACATGGGAATGGGCGGGGCTAAATACGGTACTGCAGCCAGCCAATAGGGGCCTCAGGGCCATTCGGGCGTCACTTTTTCACCCCTGGTAGGATGTTCACGCATACAGTCATTGGTAAGAACATCTAATTAAAATGAATTAAGTAATTAAACAATTAATTAAATAAAATACTGTTTTAATTGGTTCTAGTCTAAAGTAACATGCATAATACACAGGACTTTTTTTTTTTACTTTTTTACTATGATTTTTCCTTTTTTAAGCTTTAAAGTATTTTCTTTGGTTTTTGTTGCAGTAGCTCGGCTGGGAGCACATTAGCCTGAAGCGCTAAACGTCTCTCGAGCGAGCCCAGGTTTTGCCAATTCTGATTACTTACAAATGCTATCTTCTGGCCTTTGTGATAATCAGACAGTACGTGCTAGCGTTCAGTTGGTGGAAGGAACTGGTTCAACATTCCACTGCGTCACTGGCGGCCCTGTGGGTTTTCTGTAATGTAGATAAATTCTCTCAGATGTAGCCAGATTTATAAGCCAGAAGCTGTTGATCTACTCAGATTTTCACACACAGCAGTCTCTAGAGTTTACCCAGAATGGTGTAAAAAGCAAAAACCATCATGTGAGCAGAGGGTCTGCCAGCTGAAACGCCTTGCTGATGAGAGATCAGAGGAGAATGGCCAGACTGGTTTGAGCTGACAGGAAGTCTACAGTAACTCATATAATCGCTCTGTACAACTGTGGTGAGAAGCGTAGGCCTGTGCCAAGTAAGCTTTCACGTTCCAGGCACCTGTAAAGATGAAAATGGAACAAATTGTCTTCAAGATGAATATGGGCCAAGTCTGAAACTTTGGTTCTGGGTTTGGATTACAGCGTCTTAGTCTCTGCCCTATGGGATAATTGCTGCGTCCCTGAGCTTGGGCAGTATGTGGCAATATTCAGCTGGTGAAAAAGGATTTGCTCTTGCAGCTCGGCTCCATGGTGTAATGGTTAGGACTCTGAGCTTGGAATCCAGTGAGCTGAGTTCAAATCAAAGTGGAACCTGTAAAGCCTTTGTTCCAGGTTCTGTACTAAAGTAGATAAAATGTCCTTCCTGAAGCATAGGTCTAGAGGCTTTCAGTCTCCAAGCACTTGTGAGTATAGGCCAAGGCTGAGCCCTTTGGCCCATGCAGTTAAGCCCATGTGTGCACTGGTTTGGGGAGCGTTAGACTGGAGCTCTGAAGGTACGTCCTTGCTCTACGTGTATTGTAGTAGGCTAAAATTCTACTCAAGAGGTACATGGACCAAGTTGTGATTTTTGTTTCATAGAGTGATTTTGTGTGCATTGGCCAAAATAGCTCATTTGGGAGAGCACTGGACTGAATATTGATTAAATATCAGTGAAAGCTGCCAATTGTTCTTTACTATTGTTGGAAGAAGACAAATTATTGGAAAAAAAAGCTTTTTTCATATATTTCAGAAAGAACAATTTTTTTATATCCAATTTCTGGATCAAAAAGTAACACCTTTCCGACACCGAAGCCGAAATAGCTCAGTTGGGAGAGCGTTAGACTGAAGATCTAAAGGTCCCTGGTTCGATCCCGGGTTTCGGCATTGGGTTTCATTTATTTGATTACGTCTTAGTTGCTGCCCTGTGGGACAACTGCAGCTTACCTGGTCTCAGTCAGTACACGGCAGTATACAGCTGGTGAAAACTAAACGCTCACTGTGCCTTGGTTCCATGGTGTAATGGTTCGCACTCTGGACTTTGAATCCAGTGATCTGAGTCCAAATCTCAGTGAAACCTACAATGCCTTTGTTCAAAGTTCCTTATTAAAGTAGATAAACTATCTAAAAAGAAGCTCAGTTTTTAAGCTTCCAATGTAATTTTTAATGTCACCATCTCCAACCAGGAAAAAGCCAAAGAAAACGCCCTCTCAACTTGAACTTCCAACTTGGGGTAGTCTTCTCAACTACAGGTTCCCTCCTCATTTACAGATCAGCGTGACTGCACACAGCATCGGACGTAAACAAAGTACTGCTTTGTACCTTCAAATGTGATATACTGTATATACAAGTATTTGCTTTAGATCAATCAACGTACAGACATATTTACTTGTTAAATCTAAAACATTGACTAAACAGGTCACTCTTTTTGAGGAGGAAAATGTACATTGCTTATTACAATTAGCTGGCTAGCTTGTTGCTAACAAAAGATGAACATAGAGGGCCTCCATGTCTTTTTTTTCTCCACTTCACAATTTGACCATAACGAGGTGAAATATGAACAACCTGCAAATTACTAGAAACAAGGTAAGTCAAATGCAGCATTAAGATATTGGGGATAACAAGAGCATAAATTAGCATTTTCTATTTATTGATCTTTGCATTTTTAATGAGTTTAAAGATGTAGAGATGTTCCCTAAATAAAGTGTTGGAACAGCAAGGCAATTTTTTTGTTTTTGCTATATGTTGAAGATATTTGGATTTGAGTTCAGTTCCAGCTTTTAAATCCTGATATTTACATCTAGACGTCTTAAACAACTTAGAACATGGCACCTTTTGTTTGAACCCACCCATTTTCAGCTGACAGGTGTTTCTTGTTGCCCAGGTGAGTCCTGTTAGATTGATTGTTTAAACAATTAATAGCTCTGAATGTCTGCTCTTAGTTTGAGCCTTGGGTTTCACCTGTGAAGACTGCATTTGCTGTTAAAAAAAGATAAACTAGCATGAAGACCAGGGAGCTGTCTATGGGAGAAAAGCAGAAATAAATAGATTCAAATTAAATTAAACCAAAATAAATTGTAAATATGTGAATTTATCCCTAATGAGTGAGTCAGAGGTGACGGTGGTGAGGAAAAACTCCCTGAGATGATATGAGGAAGAAACCTTGAGAGGAACCAGACTCAAAAGGAACCCGTCCTCATCTGGGTGCAACAGATAGTGCGATTATAAATAAATCCCTTCTGTGACTGTGAAACTGTGAAAATTCATCAGAGCCTTTATGAGTGCTTCATGAAAGCTCGTGAAAAGCTTCATGAAAGAAGAACGCTGCAGTTTGGTGATGTGGATCATTGGCAGTGGAACTGATGCAGTTATTGCAAGCAAGAGACACACAACCAAATATTATCTGTTATTTACTTTCATTTACTTTAACACTGTCTGTTCCTATAATTTTGCTCACCTAAAAACTGGGAGGTCTGCTACCAAAGCTGCCATGTTCTGAGTTGTTTAAGACGTCTAGATGTAAATATCAGGAATTGAAAGCTGCAATTCTGCTCTATCGTCTCATGTTCACCTTCTGATCTCAAACCCAAATGTGTATACCCTGTACAGCCAAAAAAAAGAGAAAAGAATTAATCTTGCTGTTCCAATACTTTTGGAGGACACTGTAAAGATAAAGAAAGAACAATTATATATATTACAATAATGTTGGCAATTTTTTACAGTGGTGGTGAAAAATGTAACGTACATTCGCGCTCACACACTGTGATCCTAACAGGACAGGAAATTTCCCCTACGTGACCAAACGTCACACTGCCTGAGCTCCAGCTGCCACTTTGTCTATCTGCTCATCTGATTTTGTTCAAGCATAACGCAGCAGTGATCTTTTCCTGGTCTCTGCATGGAATCTGCTCATCTGCATTTTTATCCATCAGGCATAACCAAGCAGTGATCTTGTTCTCTGTGACGCACATTATTTAAAGGCCACTCACTGAGAAAGAACATAAGACTGCATTGTTTTTCTAAGAAATCGAATCAGTTGCTTTCGCAAAGCTCACATTCTTATGAGTATTTTAGGTACATTTCTATTCTTGTTATTAATTTGTTTCTGATTTCTTATTGTGAGTGCAATACAATTCCCTTTTAACAAAAACGCAAAACTAATCAAATGTTCATATGTATGATAATCAAATCAATATTAGTGAACAGGTCATTATTATTATTATTATTATTTATCCCACCGCGCTGTTGAGTTCTGCGCTCTGATTGGTCAGAAGGTGTTGATTAGTTTTCTATAACAGCGGCTCTGACAGTAGCGCAGGTTTATATTAATGCGCTCGTTCGAATACGTTATCGTTTCTATAGTAACAGCTCGGTCACAGGGACGTGTACAGGGGACGCGCCACTTAAATGGATTAAAAAATGTGCGTCATATTTGATATAAAGTTTTCTGTAAGGAGCCATTTTTTAACATGAAGGGAAGGAGTCTCTACCTGGCCGACCGGCACTTCATTCTAGTGACGGACCATGATCCCCTGCAGTGGGTGGCCAGGGCAAAGGATGCCAATGCTAGGGTGACTCGATGGTTTCAGATGCACCACCATGGGAACGCTGATGGCCTCAGATACACTCTACCGGCAGTAGGCTGGGAGCTGAGAGGGGTGCTGTGACGGCGGGCCTGCAGCCCACTCGCTACAAACACTGCACGCTCCTCAAGCCACTGCCTCACGGGTGCTGAACTTACAGCGCCATTTCAGAGCCCCCAGTGCTGTGGATAGAGCGAGAGCACATGGCTGCAAGGTGGGACGGCAGAAACACACACGGCTGGCAGCCAGTGATTGCTGTGGCAGCTCCTCACCCTCCTGGAGTTCTCAGGAGAGTGTAAAAGGGTGCAGCAGACACAGCAAGGTGAGCTAGTATAATCTTCATGATATCGCTGATGCCTTCCTCTCCCTGTCTTAGAGACAGATGACAGCAAAGAAGACCACGCTACCCTTCAGTGACACGTGACGTCACGGCTGCTGTCACCATAAGATCACTTTCTCAGGAAGAGTACCAACATGGACATCAGTTCCAGCACATTCCCTGTTATGTGCTGAGCTTGTCGACAGTGTCAGATAAAACGGCACTAACTGGGGTGTTTTTTAGAGCAGTTTTTCTGTAGCCTTATGCCAGTTCATGAAGCCTCCCATAATCAAACTTCTGTCTAACCTCATGCTGTCTTCATTAAATAGACTTTCCTCCACTGACAAAGCTAAAATATCTCCATATCTCAATATATCAAGCCATCTGCACTTGTAAAAGAGCTTGCACTGAATGAACAACAAAATGTTTAACTCTATTCAATTCAATTTTATTTGTATAGGGCTTTTAACAATGGATATGAAACAGCTTTACTGAAATATATAAATTATAGATATACATTTTAAATCTAATGAGTGAGCCAAAGGCAGTGGAGGTGAAGAAAAACTCCCTGAGACGATATGAGGAAGAAACCTTGAGAGGAACCAGACTCAAAAAGGAACCCATCCTCATCTGGGTGAATTTCCCCATTGTGGGATCATTAAAGTTTATCTTATTTTACCGGATAGTGCGCTTATAAATCATTCCTTTCTATAACTGTGTACTACATGGACAAACCGTGCAGTTGTGTAACCAGGAAATTATGAGCTTATGAGTCATTTCTGAATTCATTATAGTTTTACCTTGAAGGTCTCATTAATGGCTTTCTGTTACCTTTCTGTAATTTTACACACACACACACACACACACTGTTCAAAATGTTTCATAATTAGTTCATGCAAATAAAACAAAGGCAAGAACCGTTTCAGCTTCCACAGCCAAGCAAAATAAAACCACTGTTCCTCTATGTGAGATAAAGCAAAATTATATGTTAAAACTTAAAAACGTCTCATTTTACTACATTTTATTACTGTTTTAGTTAAGATGTAAACACTAGAAAATTTGTACATTTTGTTATTAATTGCAGTAACATCTTTTTCCAAGAATAGGAAGAAAGAAGGAAACTTTTCTAGTGTTTACATCTTAATTAAAACAGGTAAGTTCTTCCCCTCTATATATCCATAAATATAGTAAGCACAATTAGAATACTTTTTCTTCCAAAAGTGACAAAAAAACAACCACCAGATACCCAGGTCATATATCATAAAATGTGACTCCACAGCCCTGCGGTTTATATCTGCTGCTGCGTCTGTCTGCATTTTTATCCTTCAGACAGCATTGACGGACAGCATTCTCTGTGTCTATCTGTTTATCTGCATTTTTAAACTTCATGCACAAAGCAGCCAGAACATTTTCGTGGTCTTTGTGTTTATCTGCTCATCCTCGTTTTTACCCATCAATCATAAAACAGCGGTGATTTCTTCCTGGTCTCTGTGACTCACGTTCACTTCAGGGTGCTTTCAAATCCGCCCATGGCAAGGCTGCCTGATACTGTTATCGCATCGGCTACAAGATACACCTGTGACGTGTTTTTGAGGAGTGGTGCATGGCATCAGGTTCAGTTTCCTTTCAGTATTCTGTGCCTATGATTTTATCATTACTGCCTTCTCTACCATTAAAGTATAATTAAAGTATAGTTGTATAGATACAGTGCTCTCCGGATCATTTACACCTTTGATAACAAAAATTAGCAGGATTTAAAAAAAAAAAAATCATTCTCAGAAAAACTACTAAAATTATATGCAGTATATTTTTTTCATATCCTTGTACATGTAACAAAAAAAAAAAAAGTGTGAGTTCTTCATAAATCTCCTTCTTAACCTTATACATTTTTCATATTTCGACAACAGATATATCAGTTTAATTTAATTAATCAGTTTAATAAATATTATCATCTAAGTATGCATACACTTGAATAGTTTCTGTTATATATTCTGTTTCCTAGAAGTTCTACATTCAGAGTCTAGGTTATTGGTGTTAATCGATAGAATAGATAATAATGAATAAATATTCATGCCTGTATTGGATTTAAACACAAAGTGGCATGGCCTCAAGCAGACGTGCGTATGATTCCTGCCATGCTGTCCCCGGAAACAGTGGAAAACACCAGAAAACCCAGAAGTAGAAATTCCTAGCAGTGTTAGGAGTCCGCATGGTGTATGAATTATGGCTCTGACAGTTCCTCAACCTCAACTACATCACTCCAGTTCATAATTTGTCTCACCTAGAGATGTGTTTGGAACTGTTTTTTTTTTTTTTTTTTTATCCCATTCATGCAGTTATTATTTTTGTTTGTACCACCCATGATATTTAGTTGGTTCTGTTTCCTGAAATATAAAACTATTAGTCTGATTTAAACTGCCATGAACCTGATCAGGAAGTTTCTATGGATGAATGAACTCTACAAATGCATCACGCTGCGCTGCACATTCACAGTGGAGAACGTGTTCCTTCTTTGCTATGTGAGCTTCATATCTAAGGTGCATCTCATGTTTACCCGTGTAAAAGTATAAACTTCCTGCTTGGGTGAATTTTTTTCTGTTCCACAGATTCTCTGTCTTGAAGCACGACTCTAATCTCAGCCTGATGTCTCTCTTATTCGTCTCTGTATTTGTGCCCTGGTATGAATAAAATAAAGCTCTGTGTCTGTAAGTTGTATAGAGAAATCAGGAATATTTTCCCTTTTATAGTAAACATTGTGCCTACTTTGAGTCTGCAGATGTTTGAATCTTATACAGTTTTCCACCCATCGCTAGGCCACGCCGGTCCTCACCTCCGCCGGCTGTGTTTGGGTGTAAAGCCTGTTCCTTGTGTGTCCGTGTTTGTGTTGTGCAATCTGACTGAAGTTACTTTTATTTTTGTGATTAAATTAGTTCTTAGATTAAATTAGGCTCTTTTGAAAACTTATGTTATGATATCTCTTCTATCTCTTCTACTTTCAGTGGCATTGCACTTCTATCAGAAAACATTCAGAATAACTTAATAGCATTATTTCTATTTAACGATCCGACCTATTCTACTGAAGTAAATACACCGTATGGGCAAAAGTATGTGCACCCCTGACCATCACACCCATATGTGGTTCTTCTACAAACTTGGAATCACACAATTGTTTAGAATGAACAATAAATGTCAGTTTGCGTTTCACTCATAAACATTTATTTCATAAGATAAAGGGAATATGGGGCAAACAAAGGTTCATTCTTACAAATGAATATATCTTCAAATGAGAAATAGAACTACTCTGAATTACTGAAACTGGAGATGTAATGAGCGTGCTGATTAGTCAGAAAATATCTCCACAGGTCTGATTACTAGGACTGTTGTCTTGAATAGCTTCTCAGGTCCGGTGTGATTGAGAGCATTCCCTGTGGCTTACAGGTACAAGCATGGATTAGCTTCTGCTTTGTCCGCTTTCCAGAAAATGCCGGCTGTCATTCTAAAGCGCCTTCTGAAAGTGAGTAACTGCCTCGGTGATGTAACTGTCTGGGGTCGATTACTAGAAGAGCACAGTCAAGTACTACAAGCTGTACTGCACCATCTCAAGTACGATGGTCTGCAGATGGATGAATCCAAGCTCAGTTGAAACCAATTTCAGCCAGTGCACTCTGCGTTTTCTCGGCCATACGGTAACAGCACGAGCCAGCCAGACCAGGAACGTCTGACAGTTATAGCTGCTCCAGCCGATGCTGATCAGATGCTGGTCAGTTGTGTTCTTTTCTGTCCTGGTACAACAAATTCATTTGCTTGGTTTGAGGAGGTTCTGAAAAGCGTCGCTGAAGTTAAACAGCTTTGGTGGGACGTCAGCTCAAATTCATCTTTTTACATCCAGTGAAATTGAAGGGGGATGCTTTTGGTCCATCATACTAACTGTACTCATACACTCGCGTGTAATTTCCTTTTAATATAGCATTCATTAAAAAAACAGATTTAGCTTTTTTTTTTTTTACTTTGTTTAGAGAAAGGTGACACTAAGGTGGGATATCAGCGTACAGTGTGAACAACAGAACAGAAGATCCGCTGAGATGATTAACTTTATATTATTTACCATCATTTTCTTCATTTTCTTTTCACATTTTCCTTATCCTGTGTATATAATTAACCCAAAAGCAGGAAATGCCATTTGTTAGTAATGTTGTTTTTCAAGTTGTCAGGGTAAATTAGCAGCACCCTAGCTGTGATTGGCTCCCGGGCCCTTTTCTCATCATGGGTTTGGCATAAGTATGTTACATGTCTTGTTACATCCTCTGGTTAAATATCCCATTTACCTGCTCTGTATTTTACACTTCGACACTGCCACTGGACTGAGAACATCCACATCTGCTACCTGTGGACTCAGGTGAGTCATTACCTTATTTTCTACCTAGTCACATTATATATATTATATACATTACACACACACACACACATACTGTATATATATATATACACACAATTTAGTTATAATTATGCAATTAAATATACATTAATTAAATAAATTAAAATTCAATATATTCTAAATATTCCATATTTAAAAGAACTTATCTTTAATCTTATATGGCATGAAATTTGCCTAGCTGACATCTTGCCTAAAATAATATTTCACTTATTACTTTATTAAATTTCACTTTATTACTTTTTATTTTTAAGTAAAGTCACTTGTTATTTATCGAGTATACAGATATATACATAAACACAGCCACAGAAACACTTTGCTTGCACAGCTGATGTCCAGAAAATGTCTTCCTTTTCTATAAAAGATCTTTATAATATTTATAATTTCTACTAAAAATATATATTTTTTATGTTTATTTTTTTAGGTTATAATCAGCACAATGGACTGGCGGGTTATACTGGCTATTTTGTGTATTTTGTGTCTGCCTGGTAAGTGATCTCTTTTCCTATTTTTCCCTGAGAGCCTGAATTCCATCTCAGTTTCTGTAGTCACTTACATTGTCCTGCTCAAATATCACTCACTCAGTCAATAAATCTGCTTTCTTCCCTCTCGAGCTGCTTTATTTAGCAAGACTGTGTGTGAATTAC
>CM075002.1:13154258-13166861 GCA_037576825.1 Pangasius krempfi | reverse complement strand
AGGCCAAGTGATTAGGACACCTGATTCTGATCATTTGGATGGGTGACCGAATACTTTTGGTAATATAGTGTATATAAATTTAAAATTTATATCCGGAATTTATATATTTCTGCAAGGCTGTTTGTGACAATGTCCACTGTTAAAAGCGCTATACAAAATAAAGTTGAACTGAATTGATTAAACAAGTAGAATCAGGTGTGCTCCTGCTTGTTTTGAAAGAAAAGATATAGCCACACCGGCCCTTTGTGGATCAGATTAGACACTGTTATATAGGATTAGGAGTTCATATATATTTCTTGGGAAAGGGTAAAAAAAGCAATAAATTGGAGCTGTATGAGAGCAGAACAGAATTTTGCAGCAATAAACACTTCCTCCTATTGGCATTGCATTGGCCATCGAATAGGAGCCAAAGTGACCAAAACTGTGATACCTACACCTAATCCACTATTTCATAACACCAGCCAGACTAAAAGCTTTGTAAGCCATCAGAATTAAGATTAAAACTATCAATTCCTTAACAAACATCTGGATGTGATATCTTAAAAACTATTGGAATTATGATTCCAACATTCCAAGAAATAAATATTACTGTCTGAAAATCAGGTACGTGGAGTCAAATCAGAAGGTCACCACTGAAAGACAGACAGGTTATCTGAGGCAAGGAACTCGATTCTGGGGTTGGATTTTATGTGGGATTTTGGGAAGCACCCCGAAAGCAGGTGCGGTACCCCACTGGAGGCCGGCCCTTGATGGGAGCCCAACAGACAGCATCAGGGGAAGACATTTGTTTCCTGCTGCAAGCAACTTTGTGTCTCTAGGCCTTTCCATTCCTGAGAAATAAGCTGTGGAAAAATTCTGCTTCATTCTAGTATAGAACCAAAAAGCACATTGAAACACCTGACAAGTGTTTCTGGGACCACTTAGATAACCATGGCCCCAAACCCAGTACATGTGAAGTAGGCTATGAGGTGACATGGTATGCGGAGTTTGGTGGAACTTTGTCACACTGTTGGCATTTTACGACCCTTTTTTAAGTTATTTAAGGCCCAAATACATTGAAACCGACACACAGATTGAGTGACAATATAGTGGGCCCTTCACAGAACCATGGCTCCACAAGGCCCCAAACCCGTCACAGATGAACTAGGCATTGAGTCTATGGAGTACACTGGTGAAACAGGCAGGACTATTAATAATTTGTATAATAAAATGCAATTCCATTATTTAACTCAAGAAATTCCAAAAAATAATTAGAAATCTTTAACATGTCATTGAAATGCATTGATACTAATTCCAAAAAATATTAATCTGTAAAAATCAGGTATGTGCCGCTCAACCTTTGGGGTCAAACTGGAAGCTCGCTGCTGAACATTTCTGAATGGGTCATAGGATTCTCTGAGGTGAAGAACTCAATTCTGGGGTTGGATTTTACATAGGAGGTCGGCATTGACTCTGCTGCTGGCTGGTGGAGAACAAAGACCACAGTGAACATCCAGGCATCCCTGGATTCCCTGGGTCAAAACGAATTCAACGCACACTATGACGTCGATTTCTGACTAATTAGATTTTCTGCCATCTTGTCCAATGATCACTAAATTCTCACAAAAGTTAAACTTCTCCCCGGGCGCCGCAGCTAAAATGGCTGCCCACTGCTCCGGGTGTGTGTTCACAGGTGTGTGTGTGTTCACTACTGTGTGTGTGCACTTGGATGGACCTGTCTAAACTTGCACAAAGTCAGGAAAAAAGGCCCAGACTGATGAGAAAAACATAAATACCTTAGATGTTTTTAAATTGCAAGAAGAAAAAAGTAGCAGCAACTGCAGCAGCAATGCCACTCTTCTGCCCATTTGTTCGTCTAGACCTTTCCTCCTACAGTCAGAGAATTCTACCACTGTCCATGGTCAAAACATACACATCATGAGTGAAACTACAAATCACTTTTGAAGCCCTTTGCCTAAAGTTATGGCTCTGCTTTCCTGTAATTGCTTAGGTAAAACTTGTAGTGCATCTGTGAATGTATGGCTCACTGAGTCTGGGTGCTTGGCCCCTGAAAATGCTGCGTCCAGCTTAAATTTTAAATGTTCCACTATCTATTCCAATGAAAAAGTAGTGGCCCGAATTGCACTCTTGGACGTGTGGGCTGTGTCTACTTATTGTGCACCTGGATACAGAGCTGTGCATTCTGCATATTTGCTTCTATGTGTTGGTTCCCAACGTATGATTTTTTTTAAAGGCATATTTATGCCTACAAAAGTCTAAAATATTGATCATTAAAAATTTTGGATTTCAATTCCAAAAAAGGGGATATTTGCCCTCCAAAAATCTGAGCTCTTGATCTTGATTCCAAATTTTGGATCTCAAATTAAAAAAAAAAAAAAAAAAGGAAACAGGACCCTAAAATGTTCCAACATCTTGATCTTGATTCCAAGTTTTGGATCCCAACTCCAAATACTGTATTCCAAGATCTTGATCTGTATTGCAAAAGTCAAAAGTATTCTCCTAAGAATTAGCTACTTAGGAGAAATGTTCCTTAATTTGTAGTACACAGCCCTAACCCTAGCTCTACCCAAAAAATGTATATTGGCTCCTACATATTCCAATATATTAATCATGATGGCATATTTGTGGTTCACTTCTTCTAAAAATATCAATCTTGATTCCACATTTTTTATCTCGATTCTAAACGCCAGTTGCCCCAATACCACCATATAAAACTTGTGCAATTCTAATTCCAAACATAGGTATAAGGTTCATTGATTTGAGGCATCCAAATAAGGCCGTAATGATGGACGCATGCTTGTCTTGTTGGAAAGGCATTTACACACACTTTCTGAAAAATTATTCCATAGTTCCAAAGTCAAAACAAAGTAAAACCCAAAGTATCAGACGATTGTGAAAATATTCTTCGATTTGGAATGTACAAGAACAGTTATCATCAAATTCCAAAGTCAAAGCAAAAATAGCAGATGATTATGAAAATGTTTATATTATATATATAAATTATAGATTTATCCCTAAAGAGCAATAATGTACAATAATGATTCCAAAAATATAAAGAAATCAAAGACAAAACTCTTCTTCTGAAAGAATCATTGTTTTGGAATATGCAAATTAGCTTCCCACCCTTTTCCAATAACAGAATTCCCTTATTTCCAAGAAATGACTGGGAACTGGGAACCAAGCTAAACAATCCCATGAATAGTGAAGACTGCAAAGAGATAACTTGGAAATTTTCAAATGTGCCTATTCCAGCCCATTCAAAATTTTACAAATTGGGGATGCAAACCCTAAACCATAGCCCTAACCCAACCCTATGGCCCATCCTAAAAACTCAACATTGGCACTTAATCCTGAAACTAACCCCAACCTTAAAACTTAACCCCAAATCCTAACCTTTACCCTAAACCTAAAAGCAAACCCTTAATCTCAAAACTCTACCCAACACTTAACACAAAAACCAACCCTAGCCTTAAACTTAACCCTAAATCCTAACTTTAATCCAACCCTAAATCCAACCCAAAAGCACAACATTGACTATAACCTCAAAACCCTATCCTACACTTAACCCTAACCCTGAACATTACCCTAAACTCAACTGACACTTAATCCTAAAACCAACCTTAAACCTAACCATTAAATTATGACTTTAATCCAACCCTAAAACATGACCCCAAAACACAACCTGGACCTTTAAAACCCTACTCTAAAACTACCCCAAACCTTTAAGCTTAACTCTAAAATCCTAACCCAACCCTAAAAAGCAACCCAAAAAACTATACTGATCTAAACATCAAAACCTACCCTACACTTAACCATAAAACCAACCTTAAACCTAACCATATATCTGAACCTAAAGCCCAACCCCAATTTTAATTTACCCCTAAATTCCAAACAACACCCAAAACTAGACTTAACCCCACACTTACAAAAAAAAAAACCTTAAACTTAACCCTAAATTCTAAACCTAACCCTAAGCCTAACCTTAAACCCTAACCCTATCCTACCCTAACTGGTCGAGACCCCATTCCAAGATGTAATACCCCCCCCCCCCCCCAAACCTTGGGGCCCCTTACTAAATCCCACCCAGACTCTGGGCCTACTAATCCTGGCCTACAACGTGGGACATGTGGTCCAGTCCTTGATCTGGGCTTGTGTGAGGACACAGGTGAAGAACAGATGAGAGACACCCACTAAAATCAGCAACTTTCCAAGTTTCAACCCGCTCGCAATCCTGCAATCCTAAACTTAACCCTAGGCTAGACAAGGATCATTCTGATCATTCTAATTAGGTAGACCGCAGAGGATTATGGGAATAGGGTCTTTATAGAGCTTAACTTAAATAACACAAAAACATTCGCTGGGAAGAACGGCCTACACCCACCTCCTGTAGTATGTAGTGTTTGAAATTTGATAGCTGACATGTTTAAAGCATTGTTGTGCCATTAGAGGGCAAGTGCAGTAAAACATAGCCTTGTGGGAGTTTTATCAAAGAAAGCAGTTCCAGCAATAAATATGCTAGGGACACAAATAATTGCGTAAATAAATAAATAACTTAATCGACAAACACCATCAAATTGAATATGTAACAACTCACCACTGAGAGGCCTGGTTACAATTAGTTTGGACTCTAACAGTGTGCTGTGAAGAGTAATTAACACCAAATAAGTTCAGTAGTTGTAGTGTAATATACAAAAAGGATAGGAACCAAATATTTACAATAAACCCCAGCCCCCACAGTCTTTCTTGCTGTGTAAAAGTCCCATTGAAAAAGTATACACAAATGATTACAGTCTTAAAGGATCATCCTCACCAGTCTCTGTCCTATGGTGAAAGATCATCCAAAACCATTGGGTCAAATAATCCCACTGGCTGTTCCAAAAAGTAAAAAAGGAAAAATAGTCCCCCCAGTATTCCTCAGCGGTGATCTCCATGGGTAAGAGTAACGCTAATCCACAAGCGTTTTGCCCTTCTCCATTGTCTTTCTTCTGGGTCATGTTCACTTCCTTAAACAATAGCATCAGTATGTAATGATGTGGCACATTGAATCTTGCGATAACGCAAGCACTGGACCACACGTAAGGTGATGGCGGTAACCAGACAGCACTAACAAGTCACATGTGGCAATAATTACATTATTTAAACACACGTATAATATGCATCATTATGTGGCAGTGCTACATAGCCGAGGACTGATCCATCTGTGGCTGGCCAACTCAGACCATGGGTGTATAGTGTTTAAAGGCTGAAACACCTGACTACTCTGAGGTACACTACTGATAATGTGTTCTAAAATAATTAGTCAAATACAGCTAAAAAAGCATAATGCTAAAAAACAAACACAAACCACTTATACTGCAGCCAAATGCTAAAGACAAAACAGCTTTGTATATACCTAAAAATTAAAAGACCAAAGGCAAATAGTCCTAACTCAAACTCCAGTTGAGATTTAGCTATAGTTAATGGCCAAAGAAAGAAAGGAAATTAATCCATCTCTAAACTCCAGCTTTGACTTATCCTTTTCCTCACACCTGCCCAGCCTTAGATTTATAAAATAATGGCAGGAAGGATGTGTAGGTGAGAAGAAATATGGCCATACAGGCATAGGCAGGTGACCTGCTCAGTCTAGGAGGTTGACTCTGCTGTCCTTCCCATGGCACCCTAAACTAATCAATGTTGAATGCATAAAATCGACACAAATCCCAACAGTAGCAACTGCCAAGACACACTATCTACCTGAGCTATATCAATGTTGGCCCTTGCACTTTCCTTTCCTATAGGCTCCCTATACAACCAAGCAGTTTTTGGACTGTGATGGGGGTTACTGTAAGAAAACCTAAAAAAACCTAACTCTAAGCTTCACCCAGCTCTAACCATAGGGAGAGGAGAGGTCTAACTGGTGAGCCTGTGTTTTAAAAGGAAAAAATTTTCCTGATTCAAGATTAATATTTGAATAGCCCTAACCTAACCCTAACCCTATACCTAACCATTTTCAATACCTCTACACCTAATTATAAGACCTAACAATAACCTTTATCTTACCATTATGTCAAGCCTTAACCTTCTTTTTTTCTAAGTTTAATTATATTGTATTTTTACACAGTGATATCTTTAGATTGGATTTCTGTTTTCTCCTTTTTGGGGGACAGGGGATAGTGTACAGGACCAAGTGCAGTTTTATTTTAGTTGGTCCACCTTGAGCCTGAGGAAGGGGTAGGCAGGCAGAGGAGAGGACCGTATTGTGCCTTCCTTCTCCCCCTCCCCTTTGTTAGGGAGAGGAGAGTTGTAACTGGTGAGCCTGTGCATTAAAAGGTAAAGATTTTCCTGATTAAAGATCAATATTTGAATAGCCCTAACCCGTAGCCCCTAATCCTACCTATCCCTGGCCATAAATTTACTCGTACATCTATACCCAACCATAACCTTTCCTTTGACTCTACACCTAACCATAATATTTCCCTTCCCCCTACACCTAACCATTACCTTTTTCTTGCTTCCAAACCTAACTATAATAGTTCCCTTAACTATATCTAACCATGACCATTCCCTTACCTCTTTATCTAACTCTTACCTTTTCTCTAGACATATCCATAACTTCTCCTTTACACCTAACCCATATCTTCCCCTTTGATATACCTAACCATAACCTTTCCCTTATCTTCTAATCATAATACCTAATCATAACCTTATTTTGAATGCCAATCCATAGCCTTATTTTTATTTCTAAGTCTAATTATAATTTTTTTTTTTTTTATGTGAATAGAGTGCAGGACCAATGTGCAATGTTATATTCGTTGGTCCACCGTGAGCCTCAGGAAAGGGTGGGCAGGCACAAAGGGGAACAGTGTTGTGTCTCCTTCCTTCTCCCATTTTTTTCTGGGAAAAAATAGCTGCAAGCTTAAATATAAATGTAATAATATACCTGCAAGTTGCAATCTGTGGGGGCCAAGCACCATGTGCAGACCATACCACAGATAGCTAGTTTTTATTAATTTGCATTGAACACTAAAGCAACCATAGATGAACATACTATTCAATTCAATTCAGTTTTATTTTAACAATGGACATTGTCACAAAGCAGCTTTACAGAAAAATATAAATTCAGGATACAAAATTTAAATTTATACATTTATATATTTATCACTAATGGGCAAGCCAGAGGTGACGGTGGTGAGGAAAAACTCCCTGAGACGATACCTTGAGAGGAACCAGACTCAAAAGGGAACCCATCCTCATCTGGGTGACACCGGATAGTGCGATTATAAATAAATCCCTTCTATAACTATGTACTACATGGTCAAAAGTGCAACTGTGCAACCAAGAAATTCATCATAGTTTTCACATGAAGTCTGTTTTGTTGAAGTTATCAACTGTTTACTGATGGAGACTTGAGTGCAAAACTGTTTGTGGAAATTGTAGTCCTAAAGCTATCATAGCAATTGCAGTCCAAAGCCATCTTCATGGTTTCTAAGTGGTACCATCCTCAGTAATCTCATGTATCTTTAAGCTGTCCATGTGGGACTCAGCAGCAGCGAGTGATTTTCAGGTGATGAGAACTCAAAGCAGAAGTAGGGCATCAGGATGGATCAGGCAGGTCTGGGGAGCAGAAGGGGTCAGGATCACTGGCATCTCAGAGTAGCATGTGTAGCTCGACAGAGGGAGAAACACAGATTATTAGAAATGTTTATTGTCATGTAATGTTTAAGGACAATGTACATTGTGTGCAGAGTGCAAGCAGGGACTCCAGCAAGACTAGCTATGACAGCATAACTAAAAGGGAGAGCCAGAAGCTAACACAGACACTATTAAAATTTCATGACGGTTGCTTAATGCTAAAACTCTGAAGTGTGTGTTGCAATATGATTGGCTGAGGGCCACTGTTTTTGAAGTAACCTAGTCAACAATAAAAATCCATTCACAGATTAGCACAATTATGCTGTAAAACAGATTTTAGCTTGATTGGATTTATGGCCTGAGAAACAGTTATTTGAATCTGATCCTGCCCCCTGTTAAAATCTGTAGGATGAACTGTATTTTCATTTTTTTTACCATTGTACTGTAGGAGTGCATCATGATTCAAACACACATGGGTAGGAGAAACATGTTGACTGGAGTTGTGAAAATAATTTGATGCAAATTTCTACAAAGCTGTCTGTTTAATAATCACATGAGGATAACATTTCATGAAATGGAAATAATTTAAAACTCATTAAAACACTGGTTTGGTTAAAAAGCTGAACACACTCACTAAACTCATGCAGAAGAGGCACTATTTTCTATTCTTTTTCATATAATCATTCTATTTGAGAGTAGGTTATTGGTGTTAATTGATTCAGGTATAAAAATACACATGCGCATATGCATGCACATAAATTTGGATAGCTTCAGTGTCTAGCTCAGGATCATATAAACCAATTAAACTCAAGTTATGTCCTGCTAAGAACAAATTTGTCCATGACTCCCATCTCTCTCTTTTCCTGGTGGTGTATACACACACACACACACACTGCCTTTCTCTGAATATGTAGTTTTTGGTAGGCTATGTATTAAATGTATTAATTAGAAAAATAACTTGAAACAAACATGTATATTTTGACCAATAAAAAGCAGAGCAAATGTCATCTTTGTATGTCAAATGGTTGAGGAGATACATGCATTTTTAAATTATGGCGCCCCCTATGGACCAACTGTTATGAAATTTGAGGCAAGGCCATAGAGTGTCCTACTGAATGTGCAAGTTTGTAGAAATTTGTATTCGGAAGATATGGCTCTTTTATTGCATACATGCAATGGCCTAATATTCATTGACCTATAGCAGCCAAATGGTTTGGTCAATCAGAATTGTTTTAGTATGTTTAGTATGTAATACTATATACTTGCTAGATTTCATATCATATTCTGAGCAGATGAACTGCCTAGGACTAGTTTGGAAAAGAAGGTTTTTTTTAAAAAGAAAATTAAAGATGGAAGAAAGTATATGAGCCAAAGGTAATTAAACCATATGGCAAAAAGATACAGGAGGACTCAGGAATTCTGTTGATATAACAAATTTTACTGTATTCCATACAGTTGTGAAGATTTAAATCAAAAGTATGTGTATGGGTCATTTCATTTGCCTCAGTAGGGAGTGGGATATGGGACCTAACTACCAAATTGGTGTCAATATTTCAATGATAACCCTGTCATATCTATTTAAGTAAATTATGCCCTGCCTCATTAGAATTGATTGACATATGGTGGCCATATTGTTTACAAATGTCGACATATGTTTGATAAATATTTAGGGTCACACTTTGCTGACTAGTTTGACATCAAAATTGTGAAGATAAAATCCTAGGACAAGTTCCCAATAGTACATTTTGCATATTATGCAAATTAGCATTTGAGTACACAGGGCTAAATGGTCCAAAAGGAACATTCTTAAGGAGCCAAAGCAGAGAAAAAAAATTTCACTGTACCCCTTATTTTACAAAAGATATGCTTGTTTAAGTGCAAAAACATGAATAGTGCCCCCCAGAGGCCAATTTGAACAAGACTGTATCAATTATTAGACAGTCCTTAGAGGGACCATACATTCAAGTTTTGTGACAATAGCTCAATGCTTACCAATGTCTGCTGAAATCTGATTGGCTGATGAAGGTCATGTTTTTTAAGTAACTTTAAGAAAAATCCTAACAATCCTAACTATAAATCCTAAAAATCTTAACTATAAGCCTAGAGCCCACCACTCTGTGAACGACCTGCTCTTGGCCAACAAATTTTACTGCCGCTTTGATATACAATGGGACATACCTGATATCCCCCACCCCCCCAACCAGCCACTGATCTGCAGCAGCCCCCCCTCCGATGCTACACCTGGATCACCCTTCCACCTAAGTGTCGCCCTCTCCCCTGCCCCTCATACCTCTCTCCATCAAAGAAGGAGATGTGAATAGACCGTTTAAACAACTGAACCCCCGCAAAGCTGCGGGCCCGGATGCTGTATCCCCCTCCACCCTGAAGCACTGTGCCAACCAGTTGTCTCCGGTGTTCACTAACATTTTTAACACCTCACTGGAGACCTGCCATGTGCCAGCCTGTTTTAAAACTTCAGAGATTATCCCAGTCCCTAAAAAGGCGAGGATCACAGGACTTAATGATTACAGACCCGTTGCCCTTACTTCTGTGGTCATGAAGTCTTTTGAGCGCCTCATCTTGTCCCACCTCAAGGACATTACAGACCCTCTTCTGGATCCCATGCAGTTTGCCTACAGAGACAACAGATCTGTAGACGATGCTGTAAACATGGCCCTCCACTTCATCCTCCAGCATCTGGACTCCCCAGGATCCTATGCCAGGTTACTGTTTGTGGACTTCAGCTCTGCCTTCAACACTATCGTCCCATCTCTGCTCCGAGACAAGCTCTCACAGCTGAACGTGCTGGACTCATTGTGCAGGTGGATCACAGACTTCCTAACAGACAGACGGCAGTTCGTGAGGCTGGGGAAGCATGTCTCGGACTCCCGGACCATCAGCACTGGATCCCCCTAAGGCTGTGTCCTCTCTCCTCTGTTATTCTCCCTGTATACCAACACCTGCACATCTGGTCACCAGTCTGTCAAACTTCTGAAGTTCGCAGATGACACCACCCTCATCGGCCTCATTTCTGATGCAGATTCTTCACTTCTGTATCCCCCTTGACTTTATATCTTTGATTCTGTCTTTGTACCTGACATCAAGACAAATTCCTAGTACTGTAGAGTGTCCTTTACTGTACCTGGCAATAAATTGTTTCTGATTCTGATTCTAACAATTACAATAGGGTTTCAGCACCTTCGTTGCTTGGACCCCTAAATATATCTATAATGCAATAACAATAATAATTAAAGCTGCAAGCAGCATTTTCGGGGGCCAAGTACCTAGACTTGGTGAGCTGCACATTCACAGGCACACTACAATTGTTGCATAAGCAATCACAGGAAAGCAAAGCCAAAACTATAGGCAAAGGGATTCAAGAATGATTTGTAGTTTCGCTCATTTGCCAGTCCATTATGGGAGAATGGTTTTGAATATCAGAGTTCCTTTGATATTTTTTGTTCAGACTGGTCTCAAGATGATGTAAGCCAAATTTGGTGAAGATTATTGGATATCAATATTTGGAGGAGGAGTAGCAAAAATGGCACTTAGATGGAAGTATTTTTGGCATGTTATTGTAACTTTTGGCCAGTAAGGGGCACCATCAAAAATTTGTTGCAGAGCCTTGGGGCATGCTCCTGAAGATGCTTACCAAGACTTGTGTCAGTGCGCAAGGTTGTTGTTGAGACACAGCCTCACTTCTTGTTTGGCAGCTTCACCATCAGATTTGTTGGCATATTACGGGGAAACTGTTTGGAATATCAACATTTTTTGATAACTTTTGTCCAGGTCAGTCTGAATATGATGTATGCCAAATTTGGTGTTGATTAGACTTAATTTGTAGGAAGAGTAGGGAAAAAACAGTTTTTGACACAATCCAAGATGCTCGACAGGAAGTACACTTGAATTGCAGATGTTGGTATGTGTTCGCTTCAGCATACTCCAGGGAATTTTAGGAAAAAAGAACTGTGAATTAAGCACAAAGATGAAGGAAAAACTGAAAGTTGTTACAGTTCTTGACCACAAGGTGGCACAGTCACGAAACATCTAGGGACATTCAGGGCATGGTCTTTAACCTACATATCAGGTTTCGTGATGAAACACTGATGCATTGCTGAGATACACGCTCACATCCTGTTTTTTTGCATTTGTACCTTTGGTGCTTGGCCGCCTAATAAATGCACTATGCAAACCAAGTCATACACACTGGACAAGCACCAATGGCAAACAGAAAAATCCAAACACCAAACAAAGCCAACAACATGCTTTTAAGCTTTCCCTGAGAACACATTATCAGTGGTAAGATTAAAAGACCATTTTATATATATATATATATATATATATATATATATATATATATACACACACACACACATATATATATATATGTGCTCGTGTTGCCATTTCTGTTTTTCTTGTAGCATGCCAGCTTGTTGATGTGTTGGTCTGTTTCTCTCTGTCTCTCTCTCCATGATCAATTATAGGTGTGCTGAAGAAGAGCCTGCCACTGAACATGCGGAAATGGTGTACGGCATAAAAGGGGAATGCAAATGTACTGAAAAACATTTGCATATAGAATTTGCCCAAAAAATTGAGGCAGTGATTTGCAGCCCCTTTTTTCAGGTAAATTTAACCCCAGGTTTTATTGAGTAAGGGTAGAAATTTTACTGAAATTTTAATGCTTCATTCTGTTTCTTACAGATTACCATGTTGCAGCATTGAATCACAACTGAAAACTTGCTCTGAAATCAGACCATCTTATGCTCATTATGCTTATAATGGTTTAATACCAACTTCACTGTAAATGACGCTTAACCTGACTGGATTCAAAATGGCAGATGAGAGAAATGGAATAACATTAAAAAAGCATAGCACTGCCACAGATAAAGCAATTGCAAGATGAAGTGGCACTTAGCTCTCTCTCTCTCTCTCTCTCTCTATATATATATATATATATATATGTATATATATATATATATATATATATATATA
>CM075002.1:13140604-13154158 GCA_037576825.1 Pangasius krempfi | reverse complement strand
GTCCTGCTGGAAAATGAAGTCAGCATCCCCATAAAGCTCGTCTGCGGAAGGAAGCATGAAGTGCTCCAAAATCTCCTAAGGTCTTAAAATGCACTCTTTGTGAGAATAGAATATATGATAATAGAATGGACAGTGAAATCATAAAATGTTTGTATTAAGAAATGTATAATCATTGTATAATCATGAATACAGGCTACTTTATGCAAAGTTTCTGTTATAGGCTAAATATCTTTAAGTTAATTAAAACAGCCAAATGTTGAAAATGTGTCTACTTTTGAAGCAACCAGTTTCCACGCAGTAGTTGCTATATTTAAGTTCTTACATTTATTTACGAAACTGATTTTATTACTAATCCATTTCAGATGGGAGCAAAATGGCTCGCCTTTTACCAGTTTACACGACCGCAGGGCCTTTTACCAGTTTACCCGACTGCAGGGCCTTTTACCAGTTTACCCGACCGCAGGGCCTTTTACCAGTTTACACGACCGCAGGACTTTTTACCAGTTTACAGGACTGCAGGTTTGTTTAAGCTGCACTTTTGGATGGTTTGTAGCCAACAATCCAAGAGAGATGGAAGGAAGTAAAAGAACAAGAAAACCAAACTGGACAGAAGAGCAGTGTTTGGAGAATATGTCCTCTTTCCGCCATTTTATCCTCTGCTATAGAAACTCTTAAGACTCTTAAAAGTCCTCCTCTCTGCTCTTAACCATTTTTACCTTAGGAGCTGTTTTTAGGGCTAAGATGTTTCGTGATTCATTTTTATCTTTACTTTACTTTAGTCCTAAATTTAAGGGGAAATTCTAAGAAAACATCATAATTCTAAGAATTTTCTTAAAATTTCATCACTAGGAGCAACTTTTAGGCTCAGGAAGCTTTGTGAATACGGGTGATGTCTTTTCAATCTTTAACCCAGTTTCAGTGAGTTTATGCCCAATGTAGCCTCAGATTCATGTTCTTAGCTGATAGGGGTAGAACCTGATGTGGCTTTCAACTGTTGTAGCTCATCCACTTCAAGGTCCCTGTGCATTCTGAGTAAAAACCAGAGAATTGTGTGTAAGAATCAGAGGAGATCAACAGTCTCTAAAATGCTCAAATCAGCCTATCAGCCTACCAACAGCCATGTCATGATCAAAGTCACTGAGATCACATTTTCCCCATTCTGCTATCTGATCTAAACATTAACTGAAGCTCCTAACCCCTATCTGCATGATTTTCTGCATTGAGCTTCTGCCACATGATTGGCTGATTGGATAATTGCAGGAATGTGGTGTGCAGGTGTTCCTAATAAAGTCGACAGTGAGGATATTGTTCAAGAGTTTTCCCCGAGACCAAAAGGGGGGATTAACCTGTAAGGGGAATCAGACCTGTAAGCTGTCTATGCAGCTTATCAAGAAGCATAAATCCTAGAATTCCACTTGCTTCATGGTCTTACCAGACATAGCTCTGCTCTGATTCACCTCTTCTCTCTTATTGTGCTTCTGCTTTCTTGCTATCTTTTTCACTCATTACTTGAACACATTTACTCTCCATCTCATCAGCATCATCAATAAGCCATCTCCATGGAAACAGCATAGCAACAGGTTGTTCATTGCAGCCAATCAGGGCATTCAGTGCCTCTGACTGTCCTCCAATTGCTTTGGCAGATTGTGAGCTTGCCAGATGTGAATAATTCTAGAAGCATGACTGCTCATTTGTTTTATGTTATACTTGGTTGCAGAATCTCCTACAATATTTCTCTCTCTCTCTCTCTCTCTCTCTCTCTCTCTCTCTCTCTCTCTCTCATACACATATACATTACCCTTGGACCAAAGCGGCCCTTCTAGCGTCTGTTAAACCTAAAGCGTGCATAGTATTGCTTATTATACTTCAGTGAACTGATTAAACCCAAAGCTTTCTACAGTCAACTGATTAAACTAAAATTTTCCCCCCATGATTATGTCCCTGCCCCCAATATGATTATTTGCTGTATTGCAACCTCAGCTGTAAGATTAGAATTGTATTTCTACACAAATGTAGATGTCCTCAGAATAAAAAAAAAAAACAAACAAAAAAACTAAAAAGTCTACACTGCTTAATTGGTACGTATTCACCCTCCTATGCTTTAACAGTCTAAATTAGGATTAGTATTTAATATTCGAGAGCTTAGCTGAAATACGTATGTAGGCTACACTTGTGTTCATTTTAAATCCACCTGCATCCAACTGTATGCTTACACAATAAATATCTCTGACTTCGGGAGGTCTCACAGCTAAAACAGCAGATCATATCAGTCCTGCTGTCATTAAGCCCAAGGAACTATGAGAAGTCGAAGTTGTTAGGTGGAAAAAAACATGTTATTAATACACAGCAAAATCTTCTTAGTAGCACTGTGAAATAATAATAAATATGGCACAACTGAAACACTACCAAGATCAGGCCAAACTGAGTGCTCATGCAATAAGGGCAATTGTAAGAAGCATGTCCAAGAGTCCAGCTACAACACTGAAGAGGTTACAGAGCTCACCGACTGAAACAGGAGAACCTGTGCAGGCCTCAACAATATCATCAGCTCTTCACAGATCTAGCCTCTAATGGAGAGAGGCCAGAAGGAAGCCACTTACTACAATTATTTTGAGCCTTATATAATTATTGCTATATTTTCAAATGTATAAATCACATTTTGGTGTATTGTGCATCTGGCACTGTTTAGAACATAACATACAGCAATCAATGGGGGAAAATAGCCAACAGTGTTTCAATGATTAGATAAAGATCTAGCTGCAGTGCTCTCAAGGTGAACATTCACTGCAACCTTGATCACTGAGAGAGACTGAAAAATACAAAGCTAACATTTTAACTGGCATCTGTGAAACAAAACACTACACGTTACTCTTTTTTCTCTGAAGCAAGCAGCATATTAATCAACAATGCAGTATATCCCCAGTGGAACTGGTCACAGCTGCTGTTACTTGGTTTTAGAACTCAAAAGCATTCAGCTTATGCTACTAGGCCACACAATAATTCCATCAAGTCATTGTTGATTTCACCTCAAGAGCTTCAGAACGTCTTCAGTAGCTGTAAGTATCTAACTGATATTGCTTTTAGAGTTTGCATTATATTCAGAAATCTGCTTCATTATTAATAAATTCACTGTTAACATGACTTTCATTTAAATGAACTTTATTTTGTGTAGATGGTTTCAATGTTTGATGTTTATTCAGTTTGTTTGCTGCAGTTGTTATGTAATTGTTTATCTTTTGAAAATTGTGACAGATGAATGATTAAAATAATTATGTCCATAAGTTTAACCAGTTAACCTTATTGTGGCAAAATAGGTAGTTACGCATCATCCAGAAAACAATGTTATATCATAGCACATTTAGTATGTCTTAAGTATGTCTTTAGTATGGCTTAGTATGTCTTAATATAATGCATTATGCTGAGTGGAGTAAATTATATTGCTGATAAGATGGTTTAGTGTTTAGACACATGTATGCTTTTCTTTTGTGATTTAAAAAAAAAACTCTTTTCATGAGTGATACTGCATTCTTTGCCAGTTACCTCCCAGTCACATGATTTGCCTCGCAGGGTGTAGTCTCTTAGCAACCGCTCCCTCCTCTTTTACCCCTCTTGACTTTCCCCTCCATCCCTCCGCATCTGGTTCTTTCCATTACTGGGTGCATGTGGGAGTGACGGACTGATCCAGTGCAATGGAATTATTTATAGATCTCATTGGCATCTGATTGGATGGTGTGTTTTCTAAAATAAAACCATGCCTCTTTCTGTCTAAATGTCTCTCTCACACAAATCACACTCTCCTGTTGTGAGGTTCATGCAAGACAAAACTGATGAGCAAGCAGTGACAGAAGAATTTCTAGGCATACAAAGATTTTGAAGCCATGTAATAAAAATAAATCAAAATAGCTCTGTCCAAATATCATTTGACGAGGCGCTTAAGACAAATTGTTATTTTAAGTCAACAAACATTAATTACTAATAGAAGCTGTTGGAGTTCTCATTTACAGTGATCTATCTTCTGTCTCACAGAAGACAGGCTGCTATAACAGGCTATAACCTCATGTGTGTAAAACTGCATGAATATAATTTGAAACTCTATTATTTACTGAGGATAGACACTGTTACTACTGAGTTGGAGCTATTACATCAAACCTGTTGGCTGGTGGATATGGGTTGACAGTGCTGACCCCTTTTAATCACAAAACTAGGCCACTTCTCTTTTCCCATCCCCCCTTGATCTCTGCATGAATGAATCCATTTGCTATATAGGAGATGGCTGACAAACTGATAGTTTGTGCTGGAAAGCTTATCCCTTCTGATGTGATGGAACAAGATACTGTAATTCAAGATGGAAAGATAAATTGAGATATTTTAAGATAATTGGGACATATTTTGTTTTCTCTCTCACACACACACATCTCTTGTAGCATCTCCTGATTTCTTTCTCCCATGGTTATCTCTGTAAGCAAGTGTGTGTGTGTGTGTGTGTGTGTGTGTGTGTCAGCACCACAGCTATATTTGTTTGTCCAGCCTCAAACTTTCTGCCATAGTTGTGGAGATTACTGTATGAAAATAATGGAACCGAGAGAGAGAGAGAGAGAGAGAGAGAGAGAGAGATGAAGAGAAGAATGAGGGATGTGGATAGCCTAGTTCACATCATTCAGTGCTGTGGATGGCACATGCATTTCAAACCTACACATCTCAATTCAAATCTTCCTTTCATGCCTTCCCTCCTTTGCTCTATCACTGCTTTGTCACCTCCCTCACTTCCATACATCCTCCCATTTTCCTCTCCAACAAGGTCACTACCAAAGTCATCATAGCACATCATCTTTCTGCTGATTGGCTGCACAGTCAGCTGAGGCTTAAAGAGACAGTAAGCTTTCTGCCATCTTGGCTTCTCTTCTCTTATCTTTTAAGAGATCACATAAAAACAAATACAATGACAAAATAGTGTGTAACCTTTTATACATAATAAACAAACTGCCATAGAATACTATCTGAATTTGAGGACGAGATTATTTGGAGATTATCATGGGACTAGTGTATTCATTCCTATGGAAGCTACATGTACTGTATATAGATCTTGCAAGGAAGGATTACACATACATTGGTGTGGAAAAGAGAGGGGGGGAAATGGACAAAAAAGAGAAGGAGCAGAGAGACTGATAATAGGACAGAAAAATTATGTGAAAAACAAACCTATCTAGGAAGATCTAGAGAATCTGGCCATGAGAGAAAAGGAATAAAGAAATACAGCCTCAGGAAGAATAAATAGATTGGAGTATAGGACAAAGATCTGATAGTGGATAGCACTGTGGTTGCACAGGATCAATGGAAGCTTGTGTTATTGGATCCTAATGGTGTAGCCTCAGATTCAGTGAATGGCTAGAGAGGGCAGTACTGGGGAAGATAGCAGAAAGTTAATCCCTGTAACATACACAAATGCGCACACACACACACAACACTAATAATTCTTTATACTTTAAACTCTACTAACTGCATACATATCTTATTAGTTTCAGTATAGTTACTGAATGACTGATAGTAATTACTGAATAGCATACTTTAAGATAACTAACTGTACAATATGCAGGGACATTAAGCAGTTGCTACTCAACGACTCCTTTCTCCACGTGAGATTTTCAAAAATAAATAAATAAATAAATATATTTTTAAAATTCATATAACAGGAATCAGCAGGAACAAAATTACACAAAATCACAAAGTGTAACTTTAGGTTACTTATGTAACCCCGGTTCTCTGATAACAGGAGTGAAGTATCTCACTATGGGAATCGCCTTGGGCATGACCAATCCTGGAAGCACCAATAACACCACATCTGTCAGTTGACAGACCAATCACAACAGTGATGCGGGAGTCCCGCCTCCCTAATATATATCACTGCCGATGGTCCCTACCTCATTCTCAGCATATTTCTTATCTGTGCAACTGCAAGGAGAGAAGTTGTTGTAGCCAGTAATGAAGATCAAAGATCACTCTGGAGAGCAGAGGTTCGAGACCATAGACTTTATTCTTTCAAAAAATAAAGAACCACTGAGTGGTTCTCTGCAGAGAAAGCTCCCCAACTCTTCAGAGGGCCATTCTTATATACATTTACATGAAAAAAAGCTTCCACATCCAGTTTTTCACAAGACCCAACATTCCCATATATGCTTATGTTAGTGTTTAAGGCAGCCTTCCTCACTTAAATTTACAGCTTGTTCCTGCTCTCCCCACTTAGCAGAATACTGATGCCTATGTTAGGTCATAAAGATAATTTTCAGGCCTCCGTGTCACCTTGTGCACTATACCGGTTCCATACATCTATAACACTGAGGATTACATGTTATCAAATATGAATACACATTTCGTGGTTAACATTTTATGGTTACAATATTTCTATAAAGTGTGGTGAGATACCTCACTCCTGTTATCAGAGAACCGGGGTTACATGCGTAACCTAAAGTTCTCTTTCAAACATTCATTCGGTATCTCACTATGGGATATAGACAACTCCAAAAATTGCAGCTATGCTATCCAAAGCAAGCAAGAAGTGGTAGTTCAGTGGTTAAGATGTTGGACTTCAGATCAGAAGCACCACCAAGCTGCCACTGCTGGACCCTTGAGCAAGGCCCTTAACCCTCAACTACTCAGTTGTATAAAAAAAAAAAAGAGAGATAATTGTAAGTCAGGAAAGATCTCCCGGCGCACTTGAGAATGGAGGTCCCTGCACAATGGGAGAGGCCAGGGCTGATCGCACAGGAGCTGGAATATCTCTACCAGCCACAATTTCCAGGGGGCCAGTTCAGACAATCAGTATTACTCTTACACTCTTTCAGTTCCTCTGGGGCATCAAGGAACTCAGCCTTCTCTCTTTCAGGCAGGGCTGACATTCCCAACCATGGGGCTCTTTCCACCACCATGCTGCAGCTGCAGCTCTGGACTGCTCCTCTTAGCTTAGCTTAGCTTGATATGCTGTGAGCAGTGAATTGGTGTCCAAGGCTCTGACAGCCAAGGCAGAGAAGCAATATTTTTCTGTAACAGAGAAGGGGAAATCCTCTCTGTCCATCCTGGGTTGGACATCCCCAACTCCTCCATATTATGGACGTTCAGCCTAGACCTAAACCTTTAACAGGCAATCTATGAGAGAAAGGTTTGTCCCAGAAACTCTGCATCTCTGTGACCCATGCTGGGATGGCTGGAATTCGCTGTTTGACTGGGTTCAAGAGGGGGAAGGGGGTTCAGAAGAGATTTCATCCATTAACTCTCCCCAGCTGCACAGGAATTGTTGAACAGCCTCGTCTTTCTCACACTTGACTCACTAATACCCTTAACAGCAACAGAGAACTCTTCAAGACCTTTATGACACATATAAGGGCTTCTGGTCTGTAATCATTCCGGCAGTTTGGAGATTTCTTCTTCAGAACAGGAATCAACCTCATAAATGGCTGCCTAACACCCCCAGGGACAAGGGTCAGGTCCACCACTGATCCACTCAAACTCCAGTCCAGACATTACAATGCTCTCACTCATCTGAACACTAACACACCTGCTTCCTATTTTTAAGCAATCAAACAGTGTTTTTGAGGGCATGTTTACATGAGGTTCTCATAATGTGATTGCCTGTTTTGGTCTACATCTTATCGTGACAATTTGGATGTTTATTAAAACATTTTTCTTGCAACTACATCAACCTACTTTGACATCTGCCTTGACATCTGTCATGACATCTGTAAAGTGTAAGATCAGGGAGGCCATAAGTACATAAATATAAGTTCACCACTAACAGAAACTCATAAATAATGAATGCATTTTTTATCTACAGATTCTACTGTACTTGTAATACTTTTATGTTAAGCATATTAAGGACATTCTGTATATTATTTGGAGGGTAAATCATGGTTGCACCACAGAATCATTTTAAGATCATGGTCAATTAATGTTGATGAAAAAGTCATAATGTTTTCATAAATATAATATGGGTAAGCCATATTCCGCATGTTTAAACAATTGCCAAAGATATGCTTGATTTTTGTATATAAAAAGTTTGCCCTATCATAATCCTTATTCATCACAAATTCAAACACACACAATAAAGCATGCAGAAGCTACTCACTGTTGCCTGATATAACCGATCAAGAATTACCTGTTCAGCAAGGACTGGGTTTCACTCCTGTCAGCCAAGAAAAGGAATCTGAGACTACAATAGGTACAGGCTCAGGGCGGTTGAAAATGGAAAAAAGACTGGGTTGTATTTTTCCAGTCATCAGCTGTCGAGTTTGGGTGAGTCTTCGCCCACTGTAGCCTCAGATTCCTGTTCTAGGCTGACAGGAGTGATGACTTATGGAGTTTTCTGCTGTTGCAGCCCATCCACCTCAAGGATTCATGTCTCAAAAATACAGATTTGCAGGGAAAAGTGAACTGTTGCACTACTTGCTTCCACAAAAGTCAAAAGTACTCATCATAGAAGTGTGACTGTATGGTAGTGGTACTCATGGATAACCAGATAAAATATGAATAGGCTGTTTACTCACTAACCCTATATATATATTGAGCTATGTTGTAATTACAGCTGTTTTACTGAATATTCTCTCAGCAGTGCTTTTTGCACAAAATGCACATGTACTTTGTTGTAAGTTTGTCCATCAAAGGTTTGGGTTCTTCTGTTCTGTAAGAGGTCACACAGTCTCTTTTTCTTGAGTGCAGGAGGTGCATATCCACTGCATCTTCTGCTACAGCTTTGTTACAGTCTTTGACGCAATCATTTATGCTTCCTTCATCTTTCATCTCCCTAATCTGCTTTAAACATTGGACCCTTGTACCTTCCATGATTACTGCATCCCCAATGTGGCCCCTATACCTTGGATCAAGGAACGTACCTTTCTCCGGAGCTTGTTGGGCTGTACTTTTCATCATGCTGTGAGCGTGGTATCCTTGGGGTCTGGAGAGAGGACTTCTCCCTTTATAAGTTCCAGCACAGGCTTCACAGAAGACAGAGTTACATAGTATTCCCCTGACAGGACATCAGTAAAATCAGCCACTGGTTTCAGTGCTGCATTGACTGATTCCAAAATAGATGTATCCTGCCAGGCCGGGTTGAGGTACCTTTGTTTTCTGTCATCAATCAGAGTTCATCTTATCTGGCAAAGCAGACTGAAGACATTCAGCAAGTGTATCATCTATGTGGTTTTCTGGTATATATCTTGTTTCTAAAAATTTTGAGTGTAGAGTCCATTCAGTGGTAATGTAATGTATTGTTAAGCTCATGTAAGGGGTCATAGCTGAGCTTGACCAGAGGTCTGTAGTGGCTGAGTAAAAGTCTATATATTTTTTTACATCCATGAGAATGTCCTTCACTTGGTTATATAAATTAGGAATTACAGTTTTGTAACCCTAGGAATTACATTCTTCCTGGCAATTCATATTACTTGTCAAATTTCTGCAGCATTTCTTTGAATGCTGGTTTTTCTATTGTTCTGAATGGTAGCATTTCTTTGGCTCTCACACTGTCAGTTAATGTGAGCCATCTGGTACTCACACGTTGATATTTAGATACTCACCTGAAAGCCTCTATAATATCCAGCTGTCTTAAAGAAACTGTGGATGCAGCTGTCTTTCCAAGTTTGGCAAGCTGGGGCGTGGTGGATCCATAGATGGCTTCTCAGGTTTGTTATATTAGCACCTTTGACTGCCACCGTTTTATTGCAGATCCAACACATCACCTCTTCTAAGTTATTGGTCTCTCCTTTTTCATTTGGCTTGAAACCAAAATGTAACCATTTTATGGCTTTGCAACTAGGTCATTGGGGGGACTTTGGGTAGGGCTTGAGTGCACTACATATGTAAGGTCATGATCACAATCTGACAACATTGCTATTACTGCTTGGCTATGAAATGAGCAGATGGAAAAGCCCGATTAGGTCCAGAAGGAAACTGTATTAGTGGTGCAGAACATATGAGGAACTGCAATATACCTTGGTTTACTGATTCCAGGAGAAGTAGCCAAAACAAAGTATTAGTAGCCTAATATTTCCATTACTTACAAAAATTTTCCTACTTCCCTTCTACTTTCCTACTGTACTCATCGGTTTGCCCTTCATCCATCTCTCTGTCTCATTTTCCCAGTATACTGTCTGCCTCATGATTAGGGAGCAAGGTTACTTAGCTCCTGTTACCATGGTGACCTCAGGGACTGTGTGTGTGTGTGTGTGTGTGTGTGTGTGTGTGTGTGTGTGTGTGTGTGTGAGCAAGCAAGAGATAGAAAGAGAGAGAGAGTTAATAATGGTAGAATGGTAGGGAGAACAAAGATATTGAATCTTGAACGTTGTCAGCCATTTTGTTCTCTATTTATAGAGTTATTAATAGAATAGGTTGAGAAATAGAATAGCTTTGGTTAACACGTGTGCGTGAAGTCATATGATACTACATTACAGAGAATAATAAATTCCAAGTAAGTATTCCGTTCATCATTACCCCACCAACAGCAACATGTGCCATAGAGGTATAGGATCCATAGATTCATGCTGTTTTCGACAATATCTGTTCCTTCCATCTGTATTCTGTGTCAGAAATCATGATTCTGCAAACTAGGTAGTAATTTTATGTCTCCATTCAGTTTCAGTGACCACATGCCCACTGTAGCACCATCATCCTACATGATCTCCTACTGCTGCAAAACATTCAGTGTTCATTGTGTTGCTCATTGTACATGACCTTCTGTAACTAGTGTTAATTTAGTTTTTATGGCCTTTCTAATAGCTTTTTAAAAAAAAATCCTGCCTCTCTTTATTCTCCACCTTTAACAAAGGCTTGTAATAAGGCAAAATCTTATAATATTTGATTATTTATATAGAATATTAGGAAATATGATGTTGTATGAAGTGCCATAGCTCAGTACCTAGTAGTTAGTAGCTAGTAATTTCCAGCCAACATATTTGTTTCAATAACCATGTAAATCTGCTCATACTAAAATCTGGCAAGCAGTCAGCCATGTTAGAATTTCCAGGCCTGGAGTGGAGGGTAATGCTGCAGCATCATGAAGAAAGTGCCACAAGTGAAAAAAAAAAAGTAAAATGATGCAAAATACAAGTAAGAAATTGCATGTGAATTAGAATTTGGCAACTATAAAGAAACTTTGCTACAACATGGTTAGTATCTACTTGCAACGTCACAAAGATGTGTTGCGACACCGTGATTAGTACTGACTCGTTTCATGTGACTACTGACTCACAATGTTGCAAAGTTACTTTGCTATAATCTATCTATGAATTTCACTTTTTTGGTTATTAATTTATTCATTTCATTCATTTCCCTTGTGGGGGATGCGGTGACGACAGGCTGAGAAGGTCAGACCAGACTATTCTATACCACAGATTCCACACAGCAAATTGAGTTAAATTTCTGGTGTTGATGTGAAGTTTCAATGTGACTCAAGCTCGAGTTAATTATACGATGGATTTAGCGTAATCTGTATAAATCCATATCCAGTCAACAAAGTGTCTGTGTCAAAACAGAGTGGTAGATCAGATCACTTCAAATAAACGCTGACAGAGTTGTCATTACGTTCTCTAATTACCACTGAGGGTGTTATCCGTGTGATTAACCCCACCCCAACTCCATATCAAATTTTAGCGGAGAGAGATCTTTCGTTTGACCTCTGTTTTTTGCAGTGTGTTAGTAAGTAAGTTAAATCATATTAATTCCAAGTGTTAATGTTGTATGTCAATGCAGATAATATTTTTGTAGTTGATGCTGGGTTTATTGTTGGTGTATTTGATACCTATTCAGCCAGCGTAGAGCCTAATGTGCAGTAAACATGGTGGTCATGTTAGTTAGCTAACTAGTAACATAGTATTAGCATCACTTATTTATTTATTTATCTATGTATTCTGTTTTATTGAATACTGTACATAAATGTATTTTAGTGACTAATACATAGCTAAAATTTACTTCATGGTTAATGTCACTATCTAGCTAGATAGCATACTTTCAAAGCAATGTAATTGTTCCTATATAACCATAGTCTCGGAGCAATAGAGGTGGGAGAGTCGCTATTTAAGCTGGCTTGGACTTGAGCCTTTGCCGGTAGTTTAGCTAGCTTCATGCTGGCCAGTTCTCAGTGTTCTCAAGACAATCGGCATCCATGAAAAATGAATGGACATTGTATGGGACTAAGCATAGCTCGTGTGTAATCCAAAGATCGCCGCTTCTTTTATATTCGATTATATGATATGAACTCCTCGTTAAAATATTCTGCCTCTGTGTCCTATTTTAATGAATACATATATGTCAGTAAAATTCTCTTTCAGATATGCAGGAAATGTTGGCTAGAGTCAAATTTAGAGCACAGACATATGTCAGAAATAAATTCCACAGATTGGTTAGTGGTATTGTTGGTGGTAAGTATTTGCCATCATTGCAGTCTCCATTTTTATAGATAGTGTGTAGGAATTGTAATTACTGTGTATGTGGTAGTTTCCCATAAACAAGTAGAAATCACATTAGTCTGTCTACACACAGATGCATAAATATTTTATTGTCTTAAACATTTGATTCTCCTAGTAACAGAGAAATATAGTCTGCAGTCTGAAAGTCTGAGTGAGGGTCAGCTCGTTTTAACCGAAGTGGACAGAGACATCTTTGTAAAGTCAGGGGTCCTGACCTTCTCTCTTAGACATACAGTAATAGATAAGAACAAGAATACTTAGCTATTATAGCTATTGGGGAAAAAGAGGGGTTTGAGGAGTTGCTGTAGGAGGCGGACCTTTAAGGGCTGTAATTATTTTTTTTCATAAGATTGAGAAAATATTGTAGAAAGACGCACAATGCAGCACATATTTGTCATTGCAATAATTCATTTGCATGCGTTTTTTTCTTACTAATTGAACAAGCAACTTTAATTTTGTTTGGTTTTACATCCTGTTTTATATATCTGGAGGTTCAGTAGATGACTCAGCAGTGCCAGAGACAAAACCACTATCACCAGTGTCATCAAATTCATCAGATTCTACAGTTAGTCTTGAGTCAACGAGGAGCAGGAAGAGAGACCCAGCTCAGTTTATGAATCATGATGAAGTAAGACAGTTTGAGTAGTTCTTTTCAAATTGAGATAGTATCGCTAAATATTTTCCAAAGAAATCATTGACCGTGTTCTAAATGTCAAGGTTTTCCCCATCAAAAGGAGGGTTATAGAAGTGAAGTGTTTTTTTCTTTAGCTGAGAATGCCAAATCCTATTTGGTTTGCCACAACCAACCAAGTGGGTTACCCTTCTTATATTTGGTGATGTCACTGAAAGGGTTAAGAATCACTGGAACCTTCTTCTCCCTTTGATACCAATTGCCATCATTGTGTTTTCGGCAGGTGTAAGTGATGGCTTTGTAGGCTACATGAAACACTTGATCTCTGATCACCGTAATCTTTTTACAACACTGTTTCCTGATAGGGAGTTGATTCCCGAGCACCACTTGATGATACTATATTCAATTCAATTCAGTTTATTTGTATAGCGCTTTTTTACAATGTCATTGTCTCAAAGCAGCTTTACACAAACAAAA
>CM075002.1:13077103-13090851 GCA_037576825.1 Pangasius krempfi | reverse complement strand
TTAAACACCGTACTGTAGAGTTCAGGAGGAGTTTAAACACCGTACTGTAGAGTTCAGGAGGAGTTTAAACACCACGCCGTAGTGTTTCATTCCTGTTGTTGTTTCGGAGTTGAAGGTCAGACTTGTGTTTATCAACAGCACGTACGATCACTCAGAAGTGTTTCCTGGTCCGAACCTGAACATGATTGTGGGAGCGAACGGAACCGGCAAGTCCAGTATCGTGTGCGCCATCTGTCTGGGCCTGGCGGGGAAAACGGCCGTGCTGGGACGAGGGGACAAGGCAAGTCATCGCAGACGGCTTCATTAATCGTTCTTGCATTACGTTTAATTAGCTTCGTTAGCATGTCATTACGTTTGTACATGGCTGTTCAAGCTTTGTTCACACTGCAGGTTAAAGTGGCTCAAATCCACATGACACAGAATTTTTTTCTCCTAATTTGGTGTTGTCCAGTTCCCGCCCACTAGCCAGCTCTGCCCAATCACACGACAGCTACAAAACAGGAAGGCTGAAGGTTTAACACGTGGTTTAACACGTCCTCTGAGAAACGTGAAGCTGCCACCTGCTGCTCGTGCTGCATCAGAGGAAAGCTCTATCTGCCCTCTTCCACATACCTGACCTCGCAGACGCGCATGATTGGCTAGTGCAGCTGTGGTTGCCCCTCCCACCCAGAGCACGGGGCCTGTTTCACACACCTGGGGCGCGTCCCTGCGCTACTCGGCTTCGGTTCCTTCGGTTCCGTTTGAGTCGAATCAAATCGGCGGCTGTGTGTCACTTTAACCTGGTAATGTGGACGTAGCCTAATAAAATGAGCAGTTGGGCTTGCAGTGTGAACGTACCTGTGTGTGTGTGTGTGTGTGTGTGTGTGTGTGTGTGTGTGTGTGTGTGTGTGTGTGTGTATCAGGTGGGACTGTACGTGAAGAGAGGATGCACTAGAGGCTCAGTGGAAGTGGAGCTGTAAGTATCTGAGCGTACATTATGCAGTATTATATGCAGGTAATACGCGGTGTGAAGCACTCTGTGTGTGTGTGTGTGTGTGTGTGTGTGTGTGTGTGTGTGTGTGTATCAGGTACAGAGCTGCTGGAAACCTGGTGATTAACCGTGAGATAACCGTGGAGAATAACCAGAGTGTGTGGATGATTAACGGCAAACACGCGAGTCAGAAGGTGGTTGAGGAGGCGGTGAAGGAGCTCCACATTCAGGTTGGGAATCTGTGTCAGTTCCTGCCTCAGGTCAGTGGCACTCTGTTTACACTCACACCGTCTTATCTTTAATTATATTATATAATTATGTCATTATGCATATTTTTGGGAGCTTTAATGGAGATTAATATTTAATCTTCATTGAGTAAATATTTAGAGACTTTTACTGGACTGCACTCAGACGGCATGCAGTGCACCACAGGGCAATTCCTCTGCTCTCGATAGTCCTCAGAGGTGGTGGATATAAAGTCATTTGGGATTCAGCCTCAGTTTGCTGTCAGGAATTAAATAAATAAAACGTTGTGTGAAGATGCTGGTGAATGTGGTGTCTTAGTCCTAACAGTTAACAGTAAAAACACATCATTTACCTTCATCCTAGTTATTTAAAAATGTTAATTATATCTAATAATGTGTATTTAATATATATATATATAACAGGATGTTTTAGTTGTAATTGATCACGTTATATCGTCACTGTGATTCCGGCAACGTTAAAGAATTGTTTGTGCAGATCTTGTCCAGGGTTGTGTGTGTTAAACGCTGTGGTGTATCTTCTAACTGACGCGCGAGACTCTGACCTGCGAGGCGTTTCCTGTCTGCAGGAGAAGGTGGGCGAGTTCGCTAAGATGAGCAAGATCGAGCTCCTGGAGGCCACGGAGAAATCCGTCGGTCCACCAGAAATGTACAACTTCCACTGTGAGCTGAAGAACTGCCGCAGTAAAGAGAGGGATCTGGAGGTAACGTCATCAACCTCGTTTTATCGGCGTTTCTGCTGTGTGCACCGATTCCAGTCTGTCCCTGACTCACCTTTACCTGTGCGCAAATTGGACAGAACCTGTGTAAGGAAAAGGCCAACTTCCTGGAGAAAGCGCGGCAGAGGAACGAGCGCAACAAGGGGGACGTGGAGCGCTACCACAAGAGGAGGAGACATCTCGACAGGATCCAGATGCTGGAGAAGAAGAGGCCCTGGGTGGTGAGCGTCCTTCTGTCCTCTTAACATACTAACGATTAAAACAAAGAATAAAGAAGGAGTTTTAATCTTAAGTAAGAATAAAGAATGCGTCATGTATAACGTGTAATAAATGTACAGTGTGTTATGAAGCTGGGGAATTTTATTCACATGTAATATTTACAGTTTCATTTCATTAACGTTTTGCATTAGCGTTCTAAAGGCAGCAGCTAGAGCAGTTTCTGAAAAGCTTAGATGGTTCCCCAGAGGGCCAAACCAAAGAACCCTTAAGGGTGCCAGGTGGAACATTTCCCCCTGATAAGCACATAAAATAATAATTATTTATTTATTTTTAAAAAAGAAAATTGTGCAGAACTCAGCCAGCTAACCGAAGTGGTATTGAGTCCTACACAGTAAAAGCGTAATAATGCGTATAATAACCACTAATTCTGTGTGTCTGTGTTTTATTCTTTAATCAATAGAAATATATCTTTAATATCGTTTAATAAAATTATTTAAAATTTGAAGGTGCTTCAAACGAGTTATCTTTACTACTTTATTCTTGATTGAGAGTGAATTAAACAGTTAATTTCAGATGAATAACTAGACTGTGGTGTGTAAATTCTCCGTAATGTGCACATTGATAGAGCTGTGTGTGTGTGTGTGTGTGTGCGTGTGTGTGTGTGTGCGTGTGTGTGTGTGTGCGTGTGTGTGTGTGTGCGTGTGTGTGTGTGTGTGTGTGTGTGTGTGTGTGTGTGCGCGGGCTCGCGCGCGCTGAAGTGACGTTAACTGTGCTCTCTGACCGGAGCCACAGGAAAATGTCAGACATTCATAAATAACACATTTCTGCTGAGGCGATGCAGGTGACGCGCGCACTGCTGTACTCATTCAGGAGTTTATGAAGAGAACAGTTTTAATGTAATTTTTCATATTCCTTTCATATTTTTCATCATTTTCATATTCATATTTGTAGATTCCCCAGTTAAGGTCGGTTTATATATGTGGTGCCACAGAGAGATGGTTTATGGGTAAGCGTAGTGTACAGACGAGCTGACACACACACACACACACACACACACACACCTCCAGATGAAGTGAATGAATGCAGGCTGCACTGCTTGGCCATCCAGGTCCTCAGAAAGCAGGCTAGAGATCAAGGCGAGGGGGTTAAAGGTCAGCTCCATCCCAGACGAATGACCTCATTTATCTGCGGCTGACCCTGTGGTCACACTGGCGGGGGGAGGAGACTGTGAGCGTAAGAAACAGAGAGAAGCTATATCTGGTCATTCTTCTGTCCCAGTGGACTATTGCTTTACTGGTGTCATCCTAATACTCTCTCTCTCTCTCTCTCTCTCTCTCTCTCTCTCTCCCTCTCTCTCTCTCTCTCTCTCATATAGTATGACCCTTCTTTCTCTTAATTTTCCTTATTTCTGTGCTTTCTTTTGCGTATGAATTAATATCTGACCTTGACCGGTGACTCTAACTGATTCCCCAGAGCCACTAAATCCCTTCTCCAACTGCACACACACACACACACACACACACACGGTATATACACAGACACAGTCAGATATCCAGATTGAGTTTTACCAGGCTGATGAATATAAAATTGTAAAGTTTTAGTTAAGAAGATCTGAACAGAGAATTATTAATGCAATAAAACATAGAACACGTTGGATGTTTGTAGCATAATGACAGAGAAAATACAGTAAATATACGACACCAGCCAGTTGTTGGTGACTTGATCTCCTCGCACACACCAGTGTGAACTGTTATTATTTTGTTATATATATATATATATTATTTGGGTCATTCAGATGTCTCGGTGCAAGTCCAGAAGCTCATGTTTCTAAGTACAATTTGAAATGCTGTAAGACTTCAGTAAGGGTTAAGTTTCCAGTCAAAACCTTCCGCAGAATGGAGGTTAATTTCACTGGTAGTGTTAGAAACTGGCCTTCTTTCATTCTCTTGCATTCAGTTCTCATTGGTGATATAAAACTATAGCCGGCTCCTAGCGTATATTTAAAAAGGTGTATTATAGCTCAAAGGCATTTCCTTGGGACACAAAATTTGAACATCAGCAAACGTACAAAAATACAACACACTGCATTATATCAGAGGGAAATGTATAGCTGCTTAATTATTGCCTCCCAGTAACTGAGGATGATGTAAGAAAACGCGATGGACGTGGCATTCTCCTGAATTCCATTCAGTTCTACTGTGTACACTTTCTCTTCCCTCCTTCAAACATATCTCTCTTTTTCTGTTTCTCTCCTTCCTTTTCTTTTCCCTAACTTAATCCCTCCTGACTCTAAGACATGTTTCCTAATCCTAAATATCTGAGACCCCCCACCCCTTCCGCTTTTTTTAGACATAATGATAAATCCTCTATAACCCCTATTTTCCTGCTCTTTCCCCTTCCTCTTTTCTCTCTCTCTCCTTCTCTTATCACTCTTTCACACTCCCTGTGCTTGCTCTCTCATGCCACATGGCTTTCCACCCTCACCCTTTTCTTTCTCCAGTCCTTCCTCTCATTCTCTCGTTCTTTCTGTTAGCCTGTGTTATCTGTTGTGAATTTATTCATTTTCTACTTTTCTTTCTATTTTTATCTGTGTGCAGTTTTTTTTTATCACCAGATATTTCCTAAATGACTACATCTCTATTTGTGATGTGTGTGTAAGAAAACATTCAGGCGTCCGTTAGCTCTGTACCTGCAGAGGCTCTGGAGTGTGTGTCCTGCACTGTGTTACTCATTCAGATTCGCTCCCCACCGTGTGCCCGTGTCACAGCGAGCATGTGGGTGGGTGCGTGTGACGACTGTGCCAAGTGTCATATCAATAGGTTAATGACCGTGGTGTCAAATTCAGTAAGTCACTGATTAGTTGGCACTTCACTAATCCACAGGCTAGTCAGGAGTTATAGAGCGTCCGCTATTGATTCTCTCTGCTTACCTTGGGGAGAAGGAGGTTGGTACAGGGTTCAGGTATTGATTAACCCTGCTGTCGACCCCAAACACCTGACTCTGACCTGCGTCCAACTTCCCTTGCTTTTGGAGAAGAAGGACACAGTATTCATCCCAGTCGCCTGTCAGATATTCCACATCCAGACTGGTCAGATGTTACTGAGTCACCTGGGCATGGATAACTGCATCTGGCTTTACTGACAGCTTCTCATAATTACCTGTGGATGAGTGCCCCTGTATTTATCTATCTGATGTGAGCCTTGAGTCAATTTACACACACACACACACACACACACACACACACTGTTAACATTAGAATTTTCTTTGTTATTGGTGAGAAGCTAATGAGGGACGTTTGTTGGCTGTTTATGACCAGAAATAGTGAATTATTTGTGTCTGGGTTTTCCCTTGATTTTTTTTTAATCTTCCACTTTTTCCTGAAGCTTCTCTCTGCTCGTACACAAAGCCATCTCCTTCGCTTCACTTTCATTAGCTTCCTGTTCATTGTCCTCTCTCTTCTCAATCCTGTCGGCTTTCCTTCTCTCCACCCCCTGCTTTTTCTTGCTCCCTGATTCCGAACTGTAATCGTATCTTCACTGCATCTCACCTTCTCTTGCTGGTCTTTTTTCATCTCTCTCTCACGCTCCCTCTCTTTCTCACTGTGTAAGCAACAGAGAGGACGCTGTTAAACATTTTTCTTCTCTCTTAATTGTTTTGACTTTTGCCATTGGCATCCCGATTAGAGCCCATTGATTTCCTGGTGCTAAGTGCATTGATTTCTACATTTCTTATTGATCTCGGTTCTAAATCTACCCACACAAGGTCTCGCTGCACACATGCACATAGACAGAGAGAGAGAGAGAGAGAGAGAGAGAGTCAGTTAAGGGCATTAGATTAAACCTATTTGGATTGATCAACAAGGAGAAATTGAATGCAGAAGGATGTGTTTAATAGATTTCATTGATGAAGGCAGCAGATACTCCTGGGATGAACAGGATGGCTGGATGGATGGAATTTAACAGACGTCCTTATCCAGAGTGACTTGCGCAAGTGCTTTGTGTTATCCATCAAAAACACTTCTTCGAAAAACGATTCAGCATTTCAGTAGACAGGACCGAAACAAATACATAAAAAAATTAGAATTACGTAAATGCTTCAAGTTCTGTACTAAATTAATTCAAGTAAATATGCAGCTCAAACCCAGAAAACTAGAAGAAAAAAAAATAGGTAATGTTTATTTCAACCAATTGCATACTGCATGTGGGGGTGTGTTTTTGAATTTTATTTGCATTTGCATTCATCGAATTTTAAACTTATTTAACTGGGAGCTTTATGAATGGGCTGCTTTCACTATTTCTCTTCTTGGCTTTAAGGACCAGGACTATTGTGTTATGGAATGTTTTGAAAGATCAAGTGTTTCGGTAAAGATTCTTTGGTCCTTTGTGTTTCTTTGTCAGGTGTGTGTGTGTGAGTGTTTGTGTGTGTGTGTGTGCGTAAAATTTGTTTATTAAAAAACTGCTAGTTATATTTAGTTACATTTTTAATAAGAATGGTTCTATGTAAACCTTGCTTAAAGTATGCTTTATTAAATTTACTAAGATTTTTTGTGTGGAAATTATCACACCTTTCTTGTGTAGAATTCACTCCAGTATATTTTTCTGTGTGCTAGTTCCATGAACACACACACACACACACACACACACACACACACACACACACACACACACACACACACACACACACACACACACAGCATGTTACAGCCTATTCACTTGTTCTCTACCTCTCTACCACATATACACACATGCGTATTGCAGCATGTGAAAACACAGCAAACACACACACACACACACACACTAACCTTTTCTCTCTGTTGCCAAGCTCCCAGGAAAGACCACTATTTTAGCTTTATCCTGTCCCCGTTAATGGAGGATGGCTCGCTACAGAGGCTCCACTCTCACCTGGATTTGATGTGTTACAGATTGGCACACAGCCATAATGAATATATGGAACAAATTGTAGGAGAGAATTTCATGTTACGTTAAAGCACGCAAACAGTAAAGCTGTCATAATGAACACTAAAAGGTGCATTTATAGAGTACAGCATCATGCCAGTCATGTAGACCAGCAGGAAATCAAATCTATAGAATTATTTTATATAATATTTCATATCGGAGTGAAACAGCGTCTGAGGAAGGGCTGGTTTTGTAGCTGCAGGAGTATGACCATGAGCTCCACACTCATTTGGACAGTCCACTTTTCAGCATTCTAAAGTTATATTGGTGACGGGAAGTTTTATCGCTGAGCTGAAGGTGATGAAGGTGGTGAAGAGACAACACCATCAATGCACAAAAATGACTGCAGCTAGTTGAAACAGTTGTGCAATGATGTCAAGCCCACGGCCAACATAATGGATATGTATTAAAGCTATTGGCAGAGGTAGAGCTGCCTATTGACAATGTGTCAGCACTGATCATTAGGCCACAGCGAGAGACTGTGTGTGTGTGTGTGTGTGTGTGTGTGTGTGTGTGTGTTTTTGTAGTGTTAGCTACTTGTTAGTGTGAGCATGGACAGTGATATAATTGTAAGCTGGTATTGATTGGGGCACCTTGTTATTGATGAGAGAGAATTTAATTCAACAAACTCGTTTGTCAACATGACACTGCTATTTAACAATGAACTCTCCCGCACACTCTGTTTCTAACACACACACACACACACACACACACACACACACACACACACACACACACCAATATTGCCATTATTGTTATTATTATTGTTGTTGTTGTTATTGATGATGATGTTATTGCTATTGTTGGTTGTTGTTAAGGTTGTTGTTGTTGCTATTGTTATTGTTGTTACTGTGGTTGTTGTTAAGGTTGTTGTTGTTGTTGCTATTGTTATTGTTGTTACTGTGGTTGTTGTTAAGGTTGTTGTTGTTGCTATTGTTATTGCTGTTGTTATTGTTGTTACTGTGGTTGTTGGTAAGCTTGTTATTGTTGTTGTTATTGCTGCTACTGTAGTTGTTACTGTGGTTGTTGTTAAGGTTGTTATTGTTGTTGTTATTGCTGCTACTGTAGTTGTTACTGTGGTTGTTGGTAAGGTTGTTATTGTTGTTATTGCTGTTGTTATTGTTGTTACTGTGGTTGTTGGTAAGGTTGTTGTTGTTGTTGTTATTGCTGTTGTTATTGCTGCTACTGTAGTTGTTATTTTTTTGCTGAGATTCAAGGGCAAAAATCCAGCTGTTCATTTTTCTTTAAAGTCACCTGAAGATGTCTGAGCTCATAGCTGCTGTACGTTATTCCTTTACTGTGCTCAGCGACGAGCGACGAGTTGACCATCGGGCCTGGTGTGGTATGAAATGTCAGGCGTAGTGTGTGTATGTGTGTGTGTGTTGGAAGGAGAGGTATTCGGCCCAACTCTATCTTCAACCCACCTTCCTTCCCTCTCTACGCGATAGGCGCGCAAAACACACTATACAAGAAATAATTGCTTTTGTCTGGAAGGAGTTTGGATGGAGGGGGCTGCCCCTTCCGCCGAGGGGGGTTCGGGATGGACAACTAGTCGCTTCTCCATATTTCCTCCTTTTCTCTTTCCTCCTGTGCGCTGGACACGAGGATGTCATCTGTCACACAGAGGGAGGCGGGTGTGGGTGGTTGGGGGGGTAAGAGGGGGGTTAGGGGGCAAAACACAGTATCTTTGTTGCTGTAGAGAGAAAATGAGCATAAAGCATTTTATCACAATAATCACATTATTACTGGTGCCATAATATTTTACCACGTTGCTGGCGTTTGTACTGAATAAATCGTTTACATCTCGTCATTAACAATACTACCGCTTTTATGAGAAAGGGCTCATAATTGATCGATATCTCATTAAAAACAACCGCAGGACGAGCGAGCGAGCGAGAGAGAGAGAGAGAGAGAGAGGGAGGGAGGGGGGGAGGGAGAGAGAGATTTGGGAGGATGGAGCTCTGCGCTGAGATTTTCCCGTATTGATTGTGATGTTTAGTGTATAGATTTTTCTATTTTAAAAATCCATGCCGGCAATAATCTGGAGTGTAAGTGTGCGGTGCAGATTGTAGACTTGTGGACTGCCGGTGGATGGAAGGAGGGGAAAAGGAGAGAGAGAGAGAGAGAGAGAGAGAGAGAGAGAGAGAGAGAGAATGACACGACACACTGCTCTTTCACACCTCAGCTATGGACCGAATGAAACTTTTGTGGCGCAAACTACAAGCCGCCAATTTCACACACACACCCACACCCACACACACACACACACACACACACACACACACACACCTAGTGTGGAAAATGTGCGCATAATCAGCTATCGATTAGCGGATCACCGCAATCATCAGAGTCATCATAATGAAGCGTAATCAAGAGATCAATACAGACGACAGCTAGCCTTTATAGAGCATTAGTAACAGCGAGAGAGAGAGAGAGAGAGAGAGAGAGAGAGGGAGAGAGAGAGGGGGGAGAGGGGAGAGAGAGAGAGAAAGAGAGAGACTGGTTGGTTATAGGCGGCGGTCAGAGCGCTTTCCAGACTGCTGGGAGACACACACACACACACACACACACGCGCGCGCGCTCTCAGAGATAAACACACACACGCACACAGACGGATGACGGGATAGAGTCAGAGAAGGACTTCCGCGTGAATCGGGTACCGTGTTCCTTCTCCTTCTGTTTACTGATCGCTTTAGAGAGAGAGAGAGAGAGAGAGAGAGAGAGAGATGTCCAGTTTATTTGTTTATCGATCGCGTGCGTTTTAATTTTGCTCGGTGATGATGAGGGACGCGGCTTGACTTCTGCACCGATTTAAAGCAGAATAATTAACATTTTTATATTTTGTGTAAGAATGTTGACGTGCGCGTGTGCAGCAGGAAACCAAAACATTGCGTTAAACGTCTGCTGTTTTATTACAGTTTGCACGCAAGTAATGAGACGTTTATGCTGAATTCTACAAGACAGCGGCACCGATCCGGTTCTGTGCTGAGGGCAGTGTCAGGGCAGCGCGCACGAGACTACACCGACTGTCAAAGTCAGCTTACTCTGGACGAGTCGGTGTAACGGTGCCCGCTGTACAGCTCCTCACCTTCTGCAGCGTGAAGAACAAGCTGCTCGCTGCTCCTCCTCTCTGGCTCTCTGTGTGTTCGTCTTAAACTCAGCCCACACACCGAACCAAAGCCCCAGCGCGAGCGCACCGATGAACCGATGACACAAAGGCACAATACCAAAAAGTAAGAAGGCGTAACAAGCCCGGCGCTCGCGCACAAAACTCGTCAATGTACCAAAAAAGTAACGCCGATAAGAGCAACCAAAGAAGAAGAGGAGCAGGAAGAGGAGGAAGGACCGAAGGCAGGACGCTGTAAAGCCACGCGCAGCGGCGGATCATGTTCGTTCCCCTGCCGGTGCCGTTAGTGCTGCAGAGAGCTGCTCCCGACCTCTGGCGCCTCAAAGCCCCGCTGCCCCTGCGCTCCACACACGGTAAAGCCCTTCACACACACACACACACACACACACACGGTAAAGCCCTTCACACACACACACACACACACACACACACGGTAAAGCCCTTCTCACACACACACACACAGCGCGCGGCTGGATGACTTCAGCTGGAAACTAACGCGTCTTTTATCGTTAGCGGCCCGCACTCAGCGCTCCGCTCGTTCCGCACGCGCCCGACTCTTAGCTCCGAGGTTAGGACGGACACCGGGCTCTCGTCCATCATTCATTCCTTCTCTCTGTCCGCTGTCTCCGCTCTCATCTTCCCGCCGCTCTGACTCTCGGCTGCGCGCGCTTCCCCGGTCGGGAATATTCATGCTAATTTATCGACCCGCCGAGATCAATAAGGGCACCGCGGGAGCGCGCGAGACGTCGCAGGGAGGAATCCCGCGGAGCCGCTGCAGGAACCTTTGCGAAAGAAAGAAAGAAAACAAAAACAAAACAAATTTAGGGAAAAAGTAAATGATATCACGCGCATGCAGACATTTTCCGTTTTCACCGGAAAGCAACGCGATAAATTTACTCCATGTTCTTTCACAAAACAAAATCTCGTGAAGACTGAACATTAGCTCGTGCAAAATTATTTTACACAATTATTTTACACAATAATTGTACATTTTCACGAGATTTTGTTTAGTATTTATGTTTTTATTTTGTTTTGCGAAGGTCCCTTCAGGAGCTCGTCGGAGAGAAGGACGTGTCTTTCACTTCACCATTTTTCTTTTTTCCTTCACTTTCTTTCCTCATGGTAAACTTTAGCCAGATGTGTAGGCGACTGACTGGAGGCTGGTCTCCAAGGAAGTGGCAATTTTTCTCAGACACCATTTTGAGTTTCATTAATAAAACCTTTAAAAAGCCTGATTTAAGTTCCCCCATGAACGCTGCTTTCGTCACTCAGTGGCCACGCCCACTGCCGGGCTCAGAAGGGGCACATCTGAATGTCACTCCACCAGAAACTTACTGATATTAACAGACTAATTTGCCAGGATCCAGATGTGGAGGCATCTTCAGAAACAGATGGCAGGACGGGCCACATGGTGATGTGTTTTCTCTCTGCGGTAAAACAGGATTGTCTTAAACACGGGCTGGTGGAGAGAGGCCTGGTACGCGGGCTCGGAGCAGTGTGTTAGGGTTCGGTCTGGAGGTGTAGAGCGCTGGCTGAACTTCCTTTCCTTTGCATTCAGAGGTGAAAGTCTGCTAATCACAGGGCATAAATAATAAAAAGGAAAAACTAATCCCTATGGATTCTGCTGAAACTGAGGCATAGAGATATGTTGATGTTCAACATGTGTGTGTGTGTGTGTGTTCCATACCTGCTGGGTTTGACGCAAGATGAGTTCTCAAATAATTTCCTCTGGAGCAGACAGGAAGCTGGTGCGGTGCTTGTCCACACTGCCAGCTGTGCCTGTAGCTGCTGGATCTGATGTCTGAGATCGTGACATTATTTCACTATATTATTAATTCACACGTCACATCGGCTCATTTGTCATTTAGAGTCCAAGTAATTGATGTATTTTCTTGTTATTTCGTTTTCAGCTTCACTTTTTGAAAGTAGCCTGCATGATTATATGATATATGCTTGCTGTAAAATCTAAGTGGCAAACTGAGAGCTGAAAGTTCCTACATCAGATGCGTTTTTTTGTCTTTGCTGAATGGTGCTGATGCTCACTGCAGTTGTTTGGATGTCATAGTATTGTTAAATTTTATGTATGAACTGGATTTTGTTGTGGAGAGACTGATGCCTAGACATAGAATTTATTTCATTCACAGGCCGAGGTCCTCCGTATGACACACTGCATTGCTCTGTGCGTGATCGTCATAAAACTAGTACCATAAGAGCTGTGGTTCTCACTCGGGATGTATGTACGATGTAAGACCAATCTTCACATCGACGCTGTAATCGTACTGAGCCATGACGGAAGCATTTGATACAGGCTGAACTTTGGTTATGACCCTTTGCTCCAGGTTTTGACCTTCTGCTCTGAACCATGTATTCTGCTTTCCCACACACACACTATCAACTTCTCTGGCTTTAACAATGTGAGTAGGTAGGGAGGTGAAAAGCACACTTTGTGCTCAGTACATTAAGAGGTATGTGTTTGTGTGTGTGTGTGTGTGTGTGTGTGTGCTGAGTTCATATTGATGCAAATTTTCAGGTGGATGCTGCATGAGGTGTATTTAACCTCCAACTGGTATTGATTAAAGAACCCATGTAGGCTTGTGCATGCTTAGCTGTTTCAGAGAGAGCGAGAGAGAGTGTGTGTGTGTGTGTGTGTGTGTGTATAGATCGGATTTGTGCAGGAGTGTTGGTAAGTCACAGTGCTAACGTGATTGTGAATGACAAAATGTCCACCAGGGTTTGTTAGAGACATAATGGGGAATCAATAGACACAACAGAGATGTCAATACAACATGCTTTATTGCATTAAGCTACTTCTTCCATCCCCTTTCCAACACCTCCACTCCGCCTCTCCGCCTCAGTCGCACACACAGGCACTTCCATATCAATTTTTTTATGTCCATCTTAATTATATTACACATATGTCTTTCTTTCTGTCGTTCTTTCTTTCTTTCTTTCTTTCTTTCTTTCTGCAATTTAACCATGCACCTTGCCGTTATCCACCGTGCTTCTCTCACTCATGCGTCCACATTCACACGTGTGAGGCCTCCCGCTGAGCACCTGGCAGTACTGATCTGACCCATCTCTATCCCTCCTTCCCTCTCTCACTCTTGTGTATCCATGGAGACATTCATAGGCCATTAAGCATATGGCAATAAAAACATGCAGGTAAACACATTCACTCCCACAGAAGCCTGACCTCACTAGCACCATGACCATCAGCAACGAAATGGACCTCATTTGGTCCCTGATACTCTTATATCTGACAGGGTAAACAGTGTGTGTGTGTGTGTGTGTGTGTGGGAGAGGACATATGAGTAATAATAACTGAGAGCACAGTGTGTTTTCCGATTTTGTTCTTCTTTAACACACATTTCATCTGGCTGGATATCAGGAATGGATCCTCATCTTTCATACTGCTGAAAATCTCTCTCTCTCTCTCTCTCTCTCTCTCTCTCTCTCTCACACACACACACACACACACACACACACACACACACA